>CAUYQV010075898.1:0-33027 GCA_963574575.1 Galagoides demidoff | reverse complement strand
GGGACCACAGGCACCCGCCACAACGCCTGGCCATTTTTTGGTTGCAGCCATCATTGTTGTTTGGTGGGCCCGGGCTGGGGATTCGAACCCGCCACCTTAGGTGTACGTGGCTGGCGCCTTAGCCGATTGAGCCACAGGCGCCACGCCAAGTATTTTGAAGAAAGAATTGGAGGCACACAATAACTAGTTAGGTATCAAGGTCAAAGGAGGGCAGATAGGCACAGTGGAAATTAAAGATTTCTAGCCTAGAAAAAAGATAATGTGTAGACACATTGGCTCCCCAATATCCAATAACCTTAGAATGCTGATGGATTATTTCAACCTACATTTGAGGACAGATGACTCACAAAGGGTATGTCTTGATCTGGCAAAGCTGATAAGTTAAAAAGTTCACTCAGGGTTAGTAATAGAACTGCCTGAATTCAAAGCTCGTGTTCTTGTTGCTACTACCTGCCACCCTCTTTTTCCTGTTGTTTCTTCATCCTTTCCTCAGAATTCAGAATCAGTCATGCACAAGTTAGTAGAAAAGAACTGAAGCAACTTTTCTCTCAAGCCTGTTTGCACTTTAAGTCTTATTTCTAACTCTGGTACCACTAAAGAATCACTATGCCTCATGTAAGACCAGCCTTATCTAAACTTGGAATCCTGTTTTATATGGCATGTCAAGCTGTAATCTCTCTTCACAGTTCTTTTTCTTACTTACCTCTTGCCTACTTTCTTCTTCATCTTCCCACACCAACTCTGAAACTCTGGATCTGGAAACCATTTATACATTTCCTAATGGACATGAGCTAATGAAAAGGTTTTCCATTATTATTGGTAAGACAAGTAGAAGGGCATACCTAGGAATAATGAAGAATATGAGGGGGAATAAAAACAAATCTTGATAGTGAATTCAGGAGCACTGTCCACACTGAGGCTTATTTTACCAAAGGAACAAACATGAGAAGAACAAACATTTTTGATAATAAAAGTGGAAAGTGGGCTCAGGGCCCATAGCTCAGCGGCTAGGGCATAAGCCACATACATCATAGTTGGCAGGTTTAAATCTAGCCCAGGCCTACCAAACAACTACAACTACAACCAAAAAATAAAAATAGCCAGACATTGTGGCAGGTATCTATAGTCCTGGCTACTTGGGAGGCTAAGGCAAGAGAATCACTTAAGCCCAAGAGTTTGAGGTTGCTGTGAGCTGTCAATCCATGGCACTCTACCGAGGGCAACAAAATGAGACTATCTGCAAAAAAAAAAAAAAAAAGGAAAATGATCTAATTTAATACATGGCACTAACAATCATTTGTGTTACTAAATCTCAAATTAATTTGTTTTCTTACATCTCTACTTGATTATTCATTCATATTGGTTGTATAGCTCAGGTTTTTGAAAAAGAAGTTTTTTCTTCACATTGAGGATTAGAAAGAAAATTCTGGTAAAAGAGAATAGAAAAAAATTACACAAGTAGGAGATAGATATGTAAAGTGTAGTTATTACACTAGCAAAAAGAATTCTAAGATACTGATTTTATACCATCTGCCAACCTCTTTAATAGCGTCATTCAAAATCTGCTACCTGAACTGAATGCACTGCTACCTTTTATCCATAAATGCCTTGCCTTCAGGTAGAGTTTTTCTATTACAAGGAAATTGGGGTTTTTGGGTTTTTTGTTTGAGACAGGGTGTCAGTATGTCACCCTTGGTACAGTGCTGTGGCATCATAGCTCACAGCAACCTCAAACTCTTGGGCTGAAGCAATTCTCTTGCCTCAGCCTCCCAAATAACTGGGACTACAGGCGCCTGCCACAACGCCTGGCTTTTTTTTTGTTGTTGTTGTGGTTGTCTTTGTTTTGCTGGCCAGGCCTGGGTTCAAACCTGCCACCCTCGGTGCATGTGGCCGGCACTGTAACTGCTGGGCTGTGGGCGCCAAACCGACAAGGAAATTGTTAATAAGAGCTTTTTAGTTCATCCAAAAAGTTACATGGTTTATTAGTCAACTATTGCTGTGTAACAAACAACCTGAAAACCTCAATAGCATTTAACCTTTATTTCTCACAAGGTTCCTGATTAGCAGGGGCCACTTGAGTTGCCACAGTGCTGCTCATTCTCCCTTTTCCCCTCAAGACCAACAAGCTTGCCACAGTAAATGCTTTGCATGACAGAAGGCAAGAGGGCCAGCACAGTTCTCAAAAAAGGAAGGGACTTCCTGAGTAGTAGTATTGTTCAAAGTGTGTCTACAGTGAGTAATGTAAGTACAGAAATTGAGAGAAAGCATGTAGAAGCTTTTCTGACAATTGCCACACTATTCAAGCAGCATTTCTGTTGAATTTTACATAAGTATTGGTCCATCACAGATTAGAAATTTAAAAAGAGAAACAAAAACTGTTCCTTTGACCCAGTATAGTTTGAGAAGTTCTGGGAAAGATTTTATGACATTCTGCTCACTAGAACTTAGCTGCACTACATATAAGTGGGCATTCTGATCTGCATGTTGGTCTTGAGAGATTTTTGTCAGGGTCACTTTGTCAACCAAGAATCCGACTATTGGACATGCTAATAATGTTTTGGAACGGCTCAGCGCCTGTGGCTCAAGCGGCTAAGGCGCCAGCCACATACACCTAAGGTGGCAGGTTCGAATCCCCAGCCCGGACCCGCCAAACAACAATGATGGCTGCAACCAAAAAATGGCCGGGCGTTGTGGTGGGCGCCTGTAGTCCCAGCTACTTAGGAGGCGGAGGCAGGAGACTCGCTTGAGCCTAGGAGTTGGAGGTTGCTATGAGCTGTGATGCCATGGCACTCTACCCAGAGGGATAGCTTGAGGCTCTGTCTCAAAAAATAAAATAAAAAAAAAATAATGTTTTGGAACTACAAAACTAGTGCAGATTTACCAACGAAGTGGCACCACGTGAGCCTCTTGGCATCTTGCTTACATTTCCCTACCAACATCCCTTCTGCCTTACTGCAATATTTACATTTTCATCCCAAAATTGGTAACCTTGACAAAAGACATACTACCACTGGTTGAAATCATTTATCATAATATAGGAATATTTTGACATAATCTTTATACCTTCCAACATTCCAATTCTTTGCCTGTCTTTTATATTTTTAGTTAACATCACCATATTTTGCGTATTTATAAGGTAATTTTTGGTTATGATAATAGCGGTTCTAAATATAAGTAAGTTCTAATGAGCATTAATTAGTAAAAATCCTAAGGTTAGAGATTTAAAAAGAGGGAGGGAGAAATTTTTAGGAAAATATAGATATGTTTAAGTGTAACTTGTCTTCTTCCTACCTGTATTAAGGGCAAATGCCTACCTTGGGAACATTTTTTAATCTGTGAGTCCTAATTTTCTCATTTGTAAAATGGTAATGATAATAATACCACATTCATCAAGAAGAAATGCCAGCTAGAATTCTTATTCTAAGGTAAACACATAGCATAGAGCTTAGTATATAAATATAAGTTTTCAAAAATTTTAGCTATTATTATTGTTTACCTTTAATTATCTATTAGGTGTCAGGCACAATAGAATCAGAAATAAGGTGGGGCCTCTACCCTAGAAGAACTCTTAGTCTGATGGAGGAGTCAGCAGACAAATAACATAAGAAAGATAAAGTATTATGAGAGTTTAGTGCTGTTAGAGAAACACAGAGCACCAGCAAAATGTTTAGATTGGAGGAACCTGGCCTAGGCTTTAGGGAACAGGATTAAGGTAGGCTCTTAAAAAATGACAACATCTGAGTTTGTTTGTTACAGAGTCTTACTTTGTCACTCTGGGAAGAATCCCATTACATCATCATAGCTCACAGCAACCTCAAACTCTTGGGCTCAAGTGATCCTTTTGCCTCAGCTTCCAAAGTAGCTGGTACTACAGGTGCCCACTACCACACCAGGCTAATTTTTCTATTTTTAGTAGAGATGAGGGTCTTACTCTTGCCCAGGCAGGTCTTAAACTTCTGAACTCAAGCAACCCTTCTGCTTCAGCCTCCTGTGTAGCTGGGACCACAAGCACATACCACCATGCCTAGCTAATTTTTATAGCGATGGGGTCCTGCCATGTTGCTCAGGTTGGTCTCAAACTCCTGGGTTCAAGTGATCCTCCTGCCTAAGCTTCACAAAGTGCTAGAATTACAAGCAAGAGTCATTGCATTCATCCTAAGTTGAGTCTTAAAGGATGCAGAGAAGTTAAAAGGAAGAATTAGGGGCATTTTGGAAAAATGGAACATAAGCAAAGACCTGGAGGTGTGAGAGTTTGGTGGAATTCTGGGAAATTGTATGTGATGCAGTATGATGGTGTGTGGGATGACATTAGGGATGGGGCTAGAGCATAGACAGGTGCCAAATGATCATCAGATAAGCAGTGTGGACTTTATCTTGAAGTCACTTGCAGCTCAAAGCTATTGAATAATTTGTTACAAAGGAATATACAATTTACATTTTAAAAGATCATTCTGGCACTAATACGGCAAATTAGAAGGGGAAAGACTAGAAGTGGGAATTTTTTTAAGGCTTTTTCAGTAATGCAAGGGAAAACTATCAGATTCTGAAAGGGAGGTGTTAGAGATTTAGTGGAGAGTCTGTGGAGGGGACGGACTTAAAAGAGGAATGAACAGGCTCAGGGCCTGTGGCTCAAGCAGCTGGGGTGCCGGCCACATATACCTGAGCTGGCAGGTTCGAGTCCTGCCCAGGCCCGCCAAACAACAATGACGGCTGCAACCAAAAAATAGCTGGGCGTTGTGGTGGGCACCTGTGGTCCAAGCTGCTTGGGAGGCGGAGGCAAGAGAATCACTTGGGGCCAGGAATTTGAGGTTGCTGAGAGCTGTGATAGCACAGCGCTCTACCCAGGGCAACAGCTTAATGCTCTGTCTCAGAAAAGAAAAAAAAAAAAAGAGGAATGAACAGCATTTAGCGTTTGGTGATAGATTGAATGTGGACTTCAGGAGAATGAATCAGATCTCTGGCTTTGGTGCCTAAGTAAATGTGATATCCTTCTCTAAAACATATTAAGAAGGAGAGGGCTAGGTTCCCAGAAGAACTGAATTAACTTTTGTATTTAAGATGTCTGTAGTGTATGGAACTGTCCAGTAAAAGTAAGGAGTAACTCTAGGAGTTGAGAAAAAGCTCTTGGTTGGAGCTATTGAACAGGAAAGTTAGGTGCTGTGAAGGTTGTGGGGCAGATGATACACCAGGAAGGCAGGCAATAAAAAGAGCTGGGTGTTCCCATATTCAGTTTAGATACTCCAGAATGTTTTGAACAGAGGAAGAATGTCAATGGTACAGTCACATTTATGTCTCACAACAACCCTGTGAAGTAGGAAATACAATCTCAGTTCTACGGATGAGAACATTTCAAGCTCAAAGAGTTAAGTGATTTTTGCCCTAGGTAACTTTGCACTAAGTGTCACTGCTGGGATTTCAAGTCCAATCTGTCTGATTTTAAATATATGATAATGTTATCTTTAATTCTCTTTGTCTATCTCTGCCTGTTGCTTAGTAGGATTATGACACATTCTTTTAAATAATCACCTTTTCTCTAATTTCCCGTTTAATGTACAAACACATCTATGAGATTGTCTTTCCTAGCAGATTGACTCATCCTATTCAATTCTACTCCAGTGCCTTCTTTAAAACAACAGACCAACAGAAATCTTCCATTGACTCCTGGATGAGGTCTGTCCTCAGCTTGGCATTTATGGCTCACCATAAAATCATGAATTTGTCAAAACTTTTCCATATATCCCTCTTCTCATCTATATATGTCCGTGCCTTTGTGTATCATTTATATATAGACTTCATTGTGGTGGTCTCAAAGTATTCCTTTTTAAGGATGTCATTTTAATGTTTAAATTTAATAAATTTTATTTTTGTTCTGGTACAGTTTTCATTTTTCTTTCTTTCTTTCTTTTTTTTTTTTTTGTTGTTGTTATTGTTGTTGTTAAGCAGGCCTGGGCCAGGTTCCAACCCACTACCCCAATTCATGGGGCTTGCACTCTAACCACTGAGTTACAGGTGCACAGCCTCTGTTACTATTTATTTAAAAATGATTTTATCTTTGTGATGGAATCAGCTTGGATGTCTTCTGACATTGGTTTCTTATCCAGTGTAAGGATTCTTTGTCACTAATAAAATGAGCTAGGCTCTGTTCCTACACTTTTCTAGAGGGACCCCTTTTTTTTTAAGGGAGGAAAAGAAAGAAATTCTAATTATTAGAAGTTTCTTATCAGTGAGCCAGAATCTCCCTTCTTTTAATATCCATTTGTTTCTTAGACATGCCCTTGGAAAAATGGAAAAGTCGATTATTTCTCCTGTGCCTCATGAAGGCCTATCAGATATTTAAAGCAGCTCTCATGTCTCTGTTTGGGTTTCTCTCATACAACCCCATAATCTCCTTTGTTTGGAGCTTTTTTTCTTGTGGTAAATCTCAAACTCTCTTCTAGTCCCTTTCACTCCTCTGAGAATCCTGCAGTTTGGTCAGTGCTCATCTAAAACACAGGGCCCAGAACAACACAGCAGCTCACAGGAGAACAGTTAGTCCCTTAATCAGGCCTCAGTGCTCATACCAAAGCCTGGGATCATTTCACTTTTGTGGCAGTTGTGTTACATTCATTCAGTTTAAGTACCAAGGTATTGCTTTACACGGTTGGCAGTTAAGCTAGTTCTATCCTATACTGTACAATTGGTTTTCTTTAAGTATAGAAATTTCTGATTTTCCTACTTAGATTTCAACTTCATTTTGACCAATTTCTTTAAAGTGATTTAAACATAACTTTAGCCAGTTATGATTCTGCTATGCAATGTATTGTTAATTGTATTTCTCAGTTGGGGGTCATCTGAAATTTTGAAACATACTTCACCCATCTTCATTCAAGTTCTTTCTTTTTTTTTTTTTTTTTTTTGAGACAGTCTCAAGCTGTTGCCCTGGGTAGAGTGCTGTGATGTCGTCATAGCTCACCTCAGCCTCCAACTTGGGCTCAAGCCATCCTCTTGCCTCAGTTTTTCTATTTTTAATAGAGACGGGGATCTCGCTTTTGCTCAGGCTGATCTCAAACTCTTTTTTTTTTTTTTTTTTTTGAGACAGAGTTTCACTATGTTGCCCTTGGTAAAGTGCAGTGGTGTCACAGCTCACAGCAACCTCAAACTCTTGGCTTAAGAAATTCTCTTGCCTCAGCCTCCCAAGTAGCTGGAACTATAGGCGACCGTCACAATGCCCAGCTATTTTTTGGTCGTAGTTCACCTGGGCTAGATTTGAACCCACCAGCTCCGGTGTATGTGGCCGACGCCCTAGCTGCTGAGCTATAGGCGCTGAGCCAAAATCTTGAACTCTTGAGCTCAAGCAATCCACCTGCCTCAGCCTCCCAGAGTGCTAGGATTACAGGAGTAAGCCACCACACCTGGCTTTTAAGTTCTTGATAAACACAGCAAAAACAGAAGACTCCCCATCCCACCCCCCAAGTCAGTCGCTACTTACCAAGGGTTCTGTAAACACTCTTCTGTCATCCATCTCCTATCTCTTCATCATCCTCAAAGATCTTATTTGCACAGTAAGAAGGTATATAAGAAGATTCTAGAGATACACTGAAGACAGCAGTCCCTATCTTGTGGTGCTAACAGTCTAATGACATCATGAAATATTTTGTTAAATGCTTTGTGAAAACCACTATATACAATTATCTATTTTATTTCACCTTATCTTATACCATAATCAGAAAAGAGAATGAGGGCTCAGCGGCTTGTAGCTCAGCAGCTAGGGCACCAGCCACATATACCAGGGCTGGCGGGTTCAAACCAGGCCCCGGCCTGCCAAACAACGACAACTACAACAAAAAAATAGCTGGGCGTTGTAGCGGGTGCACCTATAGTCCCAACTATTTGGGAGACTAAGGCAAGAGAATCATTTAAGCCCAAGAGTTGGAGGTTGCTGTGAGCTGTGACACCCCAACACTCTACTGAGGGCGACAAAATGAGACTCTGTCTCAAAAAAAAGAGAATGGGCTCGGCGCCTGTGGCTCAATCCGCTAAGGCGCCAGCCACGTACACCTAAGGTGGCAGGTTCGAATCCCCAGCCCAGGCCCGCCAAACAACAATGATGGCTACAACCAAAAAATGGCCAGGCGTTGTGGCGGGTGCCTGTGGTCCCAGCTACTTGGGAGGCAGAGGCAGGAGACTCGCTTGAGCCCAGGAGTTGGAGGTTGCTATGAGCTGTGATGCCATGCCACTCTACCCAGGGGGATAGCTTGAGGCTCCATCTCAAAAAAAAAAAAAACCAATACAGAGTCAGGAAGATATCCCAAAGATGTCTTACATTTCACAATAGTGAAGTAATCTATAGAATGATTGGGAAGTCACAAATCTTACTTCTGTCAGAGATATGTGACACTTACAGAGTAAGCAGTAACAGTAGTAGTGAAGTTAGGGAACAATGGCTGGTTAAATTTTAGCTATGTCTAGGCTTTTATATAATAGAAATAAGATTTTATCGCTATTCCTTGTCTAACAGCCTTACCTTTTTTAACATAGGCAGTTTCATTCTCACTGGGTAAATAATGCTAATCTAAACACACATATTAAAAAGGTGATATTTCTCACACACACAAAAAAGCACCTGTGAGATGATGATTAGCTCAGATGGGCATTTTGCTGCACAATAAAGCCCTTTGCATTCTATTTGTGCATCTCTTACTATGCAAATACTGCCAGTCATCAATACCCACTAAGATAGTGAGAGATAACAAAAGCCTTTTCATTACCTCATTATTAAATGTGAAAGTGTAACAAAAGAAGAAAAACGGTGAAAAAACTTAAGGAAAAAGTTAAAGGAAGAAAGAAATAACAAGATAAGCAGCAAACAGATCCTCTGCAAATAGAGATAATTAAGAGAACAGAAATGAACTTTAAAAAAATGGTGCGACCTCAGCAAAACTTGCAGGGGGAAGCAAATATAAAAAAGCAACTGAAAAAAATGTAGTACAGATTAACTATTGGGTTCAAGTATATGTTAAGAGCAGAAATACAGAATATAAAAGTGCAAAAGAGAGAAACCATAATCATAGTACATTCCTTGACACTATATTAAATAATATTTATATATTCACCATAATGCATATTTTGGTTTATTAAGCTTTCGATATAAAAGACCACTAATGGACAAAGAGTATCTAGTTATGATTATGCAGCAGAAATATAGTCTATCTTTCATGTAAAATGGTAACAGAAAAGATATATATGTTAATATATTTATTTTATAAAATGTCTATAACAATTGAATGTTAAGACAGAGCACTATTAGCACATTTATAGATTTGAAAATAGCCATCAGAAGAATAAAACTATAAAAATAATTAGTTTCCCCCAATGAGAGTAGCATAAATAAATGATGGAGGAGGCATTGGCTTTTATTTTAGCTGAAATAATTTTAAATTCTGTGCATGTGTTACTTTAATAAGAATAATAACTCAAAAATAACAAGCAAATAGATTAAAATGTGAATCATTTCTCAATAGAATTTGGAAAGAAATATAAAAGGCTTAATCTCTTTTCCTTTTAGGTATTAAAATTGTTTAGTGCTGTCTTTCTTGTGTCTCAAATTTTGTAGATCTCATTATACCAAAAATGTTTGAAGCAGACCTATTTCCTAATGCTCTTTGCATCTCTAGCCTCTTGTGAGTATTTTCTGCAGAGAAATCAAACATGGCTATTTTCCATAGAGCAGGCGCCCAACTGTTGGTAATGCAGCAAGAAGATGCAACCAAATTAATAGTAAAATAATGAAAACTATGTTGCTGAAGTATGCATAAAAATCTTCTTTTGGAAGTTCTTTCCCTGCAAACACATGTACACACAATACACATATATATTCCACTCAAAGATATATTAAGGCTATCAATCTTGTGTGTTATTTTTCTGTGTATAAAGGTTAGCTGCAGATCAATTTTCCAAAAAACATTTCAAAAGGAGGTAATTGAGCTTCCTACATAAACTTATTTGGATTTTTATGGACTTATTTGGACACAGCAAAAGTATTGTTTATCGTTTACCTAAATTAATTATTGACATTGATCCCTCAATCAGGCTAGAGAAAGACGCATGAATTAATGATGATTCCAATCAAGAATTCTGAAATATCAGAATAGTGTGGATTCTAAAATAAAATTTTATTCTTATCTTTGTTTTTAGATGCTTAGTTATGCTCACTTATATTTTTGCATAGTTAAATAAACATAAATGTAAAAAAAAATATTGATTTCCTTTTGTTCTATCTTTTTGGGGGAAGGATTGTGTTATTCACAATTAATATTGATCACCTACCTCCTTTGTGAATACTGCAAAGTAATGGCCATGGGCTTTATGAACTATTATCTCTATTTTATCTAATATTAGAGCTCGAGGTTTTGCCAAGTTCTAGGCCATCTTTTATTAAGATGTTAAACAGACTTGCCTATGCGCAATGAATCATAGCCACTTTTGTCTTTTAATACAAATACAGCACTTTCTCAGGATCCCATGACAGAGTATTTTTAACCATGATGGGATTAGGAAAAAAAGTAGCAAGAACACACTGTGGTATTTAAAGAGAAAAATTGTTTCACTAACTCATCAAACCTAGAATAGTATTGTTTTATGGGATGTGATGCAAATAAGGTCACTTGCTATTAAGTTCTATTTTTCCTAAAGCCTATTTGACTTATAATTTTGTATTCCTGCAAAGCTATGACTTTCTGAAGGGACTTTTTGCCTCTTTTTTCGTGGAAAGATTGAGGTCACAAAATAGTTTGTAATAAGAAAGAGGTCAACCTTTGCCTTGAACTCAAAATAAACCTTCAGACTGCTTCTTAAAGCTCAGCAAAACTTGGACACGTTGTTTCAAATTATGTGTACAGGTGAAACTTCATAATTTTTAATTCTCTCTTGGTCTGAAGACAATGTGCAAAGTGAATAAAAAAACTGTTACGGAAGAAATTCTTCGTCTCACTGGATGTAGGAATGACTACGTGAACATTGTCTGAACTTAGATTAAAAATGAGGTTCTTCTCCTTCCTTCTGTAGGTAATAATAGAACTGAATGGCCCTAAAACATGTCATTTTTTTTCTTTCACCCCTTAGACCTGTTGAAGATGTGTGAAAAATGGTTACACCTCTCTCAATTTTTGTTCAGTGAACAAACTTAAGTAGAATTCAAATATTTCTATCTACTCTTACTTAGAAAAACATCCACACCTAGGAAAAAAGCTGGCATAAGAAAAAAAAATGCCATAGTAACAAATGTAATTTTCTCAAATGGGGGTATCACATAAGTAAACATGATACATGAGAATAATTACAAATGAGTAGAAAAATAATATGTGTGAACAAAGCTTTACTTAAATCTTTAAGAATAAAATTGCTGTGTCTCTATCAAATATGGAAGGTTGGACAATTGAGTTCTCAAACTCAACCTAGAAAAGGTGCTACACACCTCACTGTTGGATATCGCTATGGTCTCCTTTGAGGTACTGCCCTTGGGAAGCTATCCACCAGTCAGCCCTTGGTCCATCCTTCAAAACACTTTTTCTAGGATGACTTCTTAACCTTAATTGTCAGACCTCATATGACACTAGCTGGGATGGACATTCCAGAAAAAGAGCTCCAAAACTGTTGTGAAGGGTGAAAGAGGCACTGGTGTCAGTGCATAGCTTCCCCAGGGAAGGACTTTTACGTTGATGGCAGGGATATTCAGCAATGAGGTATGTACCACTTTCTCTTGGGTGAGTTCATGAACTTAGTTATCCAGCTGTACACACAGAAATACATATACACAATATAAACACACAGGAGATTCAAATTCAAATTAATGCTTAATTAAGCTACTAATCAATTTATTTCCTAAACGAAAAGCTTCTCATCATTTGATATATTTTTATCCATGGATGTTACAATGATTACATTTAGATAACGCTTATAGGTACTGAGGAAAGAAGGATATATGCTAATTGGAATTATGAGAATAGTAGCAATGTTTTAATATAAATAAATAAAACTTAACAAAAAATACAAAAGCGACTAGGTGGAAAATTAATACAATTTCAAGAAATTCTAAAATTTAAGGTGAATTTTAAGTTCTCTACTTATATTTGTTTTCCTGTCTTCCTAGGGTTTTATATATAAAATCATGTAGTATATTCTATTTGGGTCTGGCTTCTTTCACTCAGCATATTTTTAGGTGCATCCATTATTGCGTATACCTTAATTCGTGGTTTGTGACCTCTATTTTTGAGTAGTATTCTGTATTAAGTTCAGATTATGTTGCTTTTATCCACTTACTTGTTGAAGAACATTTTAATTGTTTCAAGTATTTGACTACTGTGAGTAAAACTGCTTTGAACATTAGGGTGCTTGTGTTTCTCTAGCCACAAGTTTTCATTCCTCTTGGGTAAATACCTAAAAGTAAAGTAACTGGGTTGTTTGGTAAATAGACACTTAACTTTTTACGAAATTGTCAACCTGTTATCCCAAGTAGGTTAACTATTTTACACTCACACCAAAAGTTATAGCAGTTGTATTTGCTCCATGTTCTTGGCTCTAATTGGAGTGTTAGTCTTTTAAAAATTTGTAAAGCTAGTATATATCTTGTAGTTCACGGTTTTGGAATTAGTTGGCATTTATCTCATGGCGTGTATTTATTGGCTGTCTGGTCTTATAAGACAAATCTGTTTGTCTTATAAATGCTAGTAGGTAATGTGTTAGTGTCCTATTTAAGAAATGTCTGTCTAGATGGAAGTAAGCTGGCAAACTAGTAAGCTACAGGTCCTCGTCCCTCACAGAAGCTCTAAGTAAACAACAATATATGAGCTAGAATATCTCCACAAAAACTCAAGAAGTCAGTTGAGAGACTATAGCACCTAAGTTATTATAAAAGCAAGAATAGATTCCAGCAAAAAGAGCAGATGATTCACAGCATTTGGTGATTTTGTCTGTGCCACCCTTTACTCCACTCAATGAAGTATAGTATAAAGCAACTAAGAAAAAATCTTCCATACTGGGATGTTCACCTGGGATGAAAACAAACACTATACAACATACAAACATACCACATTCTGGCTTGTCTGGATGCTACTGGAGGGGAGAGTTTCTGTTTCATTGGTTCAGAGTGCTGACTGGACCTGCACCAGAGTTTGGAAGCTGCTGGAAGTATGTGACCAATATATTTGAACTGCAGTTCCACACACAGTCATGGTGGTGGTGGGGCAACAGATAAGAAAGAGTATGAAAATTCCTAGAACCTTCAGCAGGCTAATTGGTGAAGGTTTTCCTGTGCAGAAAGCCAGTAAACAAAAACTAGTAGAAATGTTCTTCAAGAAGCCTGATCTTGAAAAATTATAACAAAGCATACAAATAGACAAATGAAACCTAATGAAAGGAATGAAATAAAGAAACTGAGATATATGAGTTGCATGAGAAAGAATTGAAAGTAATTATCACAAAAATGGTCAGTAGGCTGAATAAGAGGACATGAGAGAACATGTAACAACTAAACCAAACGAGGAAAACAATCAACATGCAAAAGGAGATTAACAAAGAGCTAGAAACCATTAAAAAAAAAAAAAGGAGAAATTTTACAGTATAACAATGCATGTACTGACTAGAAAAAAGATTAGAGTTTTTCAACATCAGACCTGAAGAGGAAAATAAAAGAAGCAGTGAATTTATAGAAGCAAATTTTAAAAAAAGACTGAAGGGCAGCAAAGAGAGCTTAAGGGGTACAAGGGACTCTATCAAGCAGAGCAAAACATGCATAGCGGAAATCACTTCAGAAGAGAAAGAGAAAGATACAGAGAACTTATATAAATAAATAATGGTCAAAAGTTACACAATCTGAGAAAAGAAATGGACATACAGACTCAAGAAGCTTAAAGAACTGCAATTATAATAAATCCAGAGATAACAATGCCAAATTATATAAATTGAAGTCAAAGTCATAGAGAGAATCTTGAATGTCGCAAAAGAAAACAGGTTCATTATATTCAAGGGGGTGCTACAAATTTTTCAACAGCTTTTTTAGCAGAAACTTTGCAGGACCCAAGGATGTAGGAGAATTATGCAAAGTCTAGAAGCAAAAAAAATGAATAAAAAACAACCTATAAACCAAGAACACTGTATCCAGCAAAACTGTATTTCAAAAATGAAGGGGAAAGTAATGCTTTTGCAGATAAATACAAACTGAGGTGATTCATTTACAATAGGCCTTTTCTGCAAGAAATACTGAAGAGAGTTTTTCTAAGTTGAAACAAATGGACAGTAGACAGAAACAGAAATCCATATGAGAATATAAGTTTCTCCACTAAAAGAGAAATTATTTAGTCAAATATATTGACCTAGACTATTATAAATTTGGTGCTAAAAAATTTAAATCTCCATCTGTGTTAATGGCTATATAATATATAAGAGTATAATTTATTATACTAGTAATGTTAAGTGGGGGTTGGAGCTGTAAAGGAGGAGAATTTGCATATAATTGAAATTAAGTTGTTAAAGAAGATCAAAACTTTAGGATGTTTTACATGATTGGAAAACTAACCACAAAGAGAACCTAGAAAATACACAAAATTATGTGAAAAGACTGTCACTACCAAAAAAAAAAAAAAAAAATCAAAGAAACATAAAGGGAATCAGGAAGAGAGAAAAGGACCATCAAATAAGCTACAAGACATACAAAAAACATTAACAATATGACAATAGTACATCTCTATTAGTAAACTACTTTCAATATAAATGGATTAAACTTCATTTATATGGATTAAACAAAAACATAGAATGGCTGAATGGGTAAAAAATATAGGATCCAACAATATGCTGTGTATACAAAACTCATTTTTTTATTGTTTGGGATTCATTGAAGGTACAAAGAATTAGGTTACACTGATTGCATTTGTTAGATAAAGTCCCTCTTATAATTATGTCCTGCCCCCAAGAGGTGTGCCATACCCTGTGACCCCACCCACTCCCCCCACTACATTTTCTCATTCCCCATCCCCACTCATATTAGCTCATCTACTATGTTCATATTAGAATTGAGTACATTGGATTCTTGCTTCTCCATTCTTAGGATGCTTTACTAAGAAGAATGTGCTCCATCTCCATCCAGGTTAATACAAAAGATGTAAAGTCTCCATCTTTTTCAAAGGTTGAATAGTATTCCATGGTTATGGCTATATAATATATAAGTGTATAATTTATTACACTAGTAATGTTAAGTGGGGGTTGGAGCTGTAAAGGAGGAGAATGGAGAATTTGCATATAATTGAAATTAAGTTGTTAAAGAAGGTCAAAACTTTAGGATGTTTTAGGAAAACTAACCACAAAGAGAACCTAGAATATACACAAAATTATGTGAGAAGACTGTCTCTACCAAAAAAAAAAAAAAAATTTATTGTTTGGAATTCATTAAGGGTACAAAGAATTAGGTTACACTAATTGCATTTGTTAGATAAAGTCCCTCCTATAATTATGTCCTGCCCCCAAGAGGTGTGCCATACCCTGTGACCCCACCCACTCCCCCCACTACATTTGCTCATTCCCCATCCCCACTCATATTAGCTCATCTACTATGTTCATATTAGAATTGAGTACATTGGATTCTTGCTTCTCCATTCTTAGGATGCTTTACTAAGAAGAATGTGCTCCATCTCCATGGTATACATTCCATGGTATACATATACCACAGCTTGTTAATCCATTCCTGGTTGGGTAGGCATTTAGATTGTTTCCACATTTAGGGGATCATAAATTCAGCTTCAATAAACAGTGTAGTTAGTGTAAATGTCCTTATGATAAAAGTTTTCTTTTTTTTTTCCTGCTAGGCAGATGCCTAGTAATGGGATTACATGATCAAATGGGAGGTCTAATTTGAGTGCTTTGAGGATCTCTATACTTCCTACCAAAAAGTTGTATTAGTTTGCAGTTCACCAACAGTATATATTAAAAAAGAATGTTCCTTTCTCTCCACATCCATACCAGCATCTGCAACTTTGAGACTCTGTCTTGAAGGCCATCCTCACTGGGGTTAGGTGATATCTCAGGGTAGTTTTGATTTGCATTTCTCTGATGATTAGGGATGATGAGCATTTTTCATATGTATGTTAGCCAGTCATCTGCCTTCTTTAGAAAAGATTCTATTCATGTCTCTTGCCCAGTGATAAATGGGATTGTTGGGCCTTTTTTTTTTTTTTTAGTAATCCTAGTTATGAAGCTTTTGTCTGATTCATAACATGCAAATATCTTTTCCCTTTCTGAAGGTTGTCTATTTCCTTTGGATGTTGTTTCCTTAGCTGTACTTAGCTTTTCAATTTCATTGAGTCTCATTTGTTTATTTTTGTTGCAATTGCCACAGACACCTTCTATAAGAAACTCATTTTAGATCTAAGGCACCCATATGTTGAAAATGAAGGGATAGAAAATTATATTCTTTGCATATAGTAACCAAAAGGGTGTGAGTATCTTTAATTATATCAGACAAAATAGACCAGAAGTTAAATAATGTTACCACAAAGGGCATAATAGAGGAGTTAAATTTACTTTAACAAAGAAAGTATAAAAATTATAAATATTTATGCACAAAACCTCAGAATTTCTAAATTTAAAAAGCAAACTTTGACAGAATTGAAGGGAGAAAGAGGCAGCAATATAGTATTTATAGGCGATTTCAATAGTTTAATTTTACTAGTGGGTAGAACAAGCAAACACCAGATCAATAAAGAAGTGGGGGATTTGTAAGACACTATAGACCAATTGAAGCTAACAGATATAACATAGAGAACACTGACAAACAGTAGACTGGTGCTTAGATTGTACATTATCTCAAGTACTCAGGGAACACTCCTCAGCATAGACCACGTCCATATTGGCCACTCAACAAGTCTTAAGAAATTCAAGAAGATTGAAATCATACATAGTATCTTTTTCAAGCACAATGGGATGATTTAGAAATCAAAAGGACAACAACAACAAAAGGACAATCCACAAATATGGAAAAATTAAACAATGCATTCTTAACCAAATAATGGGTCAAAAAAAAGTCACAAAGAGAGTTTGTAAATATCTTTAGGCAAATTAGAAAATACCATGAGGCAAATGAAAACAAAATTTCAACATACCTCATGGGACACAATAAAAACAAAACTAAGAGGAAAGATTATAGCAACCGATGCCTACATTAAAAATAAGAATAACTTCAAATAAAGAACCTCAACTTACACCTCATGGAACTAGAAAAAGAAGAACAAACTAAACCCAAAGTTAGAAAGAAAGATTAAGGATCTACTCTCTATTCTACTGAAATAGAGCGTAGAATAACATTGTCCCTTATCCTTCTTCTATCACTTCCCTTTGCGTGCTCCCCTGTATCCTCACTTACACGCTCCATGCTTGTGAAATGTACTTTCTTCTTAGAGCACCTGCTATTCTCTCTGCCAGTCTTGTGAGGCACAGAGGAGATAGGGACTAAATAAAGAAACCAAAGTCTGTGGTTGTAAGTTGGCTAGTAAAATACATCAAGTTTGGGGCAGAACAGGGGCTAAAAACTGATCTCTTGTTCCACAGTAATGTTTTTCTGGACATCTAAACTTTAAAATAAAAAAAATGAATGTAACTTCACAGTAGAAACACATATTCAGGCAGATTTGGAGCCTGTTTTTCTATTTTCTGAATTACTTTGACCTTTTAACTCACTTCTTTTCTTTTTCTTTTTTTTTTTTCGAGACGGAGCCCCTGGGTAGAGTGCTATGGCATCACAGCTCATAGCAACCTCCAACTCCTGGGCTCAAGCGAGTCTCCTGCCTCCGCCTCCCAAGCTGGGACCACAGGCGCCCGCCACAACGCCCAGCCATTTTTTGGTTGCAGCCATCATTGTTGTTTGGCGGGCCTGGGTTGGGGATTCGAACGCGCCAGGTCTACATGGCTGGTGCCTTAGCCGATTGAGCCACAGGTGCTGAGCCTTCACTCATTTATTTTCAAAGACTATCTGTATCACTTTAGTATTTTAAAATATTTATCCCTTATGTAATCTTGGATGTTATTGAAGACCTTTAATAGATTTCCTGTGCTTGTAGGGAGAAATGTTAATTTCTTATTAAAACAATAACAACAGAATTGTTATCTAGCTGTCTGATAGTTTACCTAGAAACATTCTCTAAAAGAAAATATTTGTAAAATATTTAGCTTATTTACCATGGGAGATTGAAATATAAAGAAATACATTGAACATTACCAGTATAATGTTGGCATATGAGCTATGAAATATTTTGTTTTTTAACTTCTATAAAAAGTCAACAGTACATTTGAATGGGTACCAGGATTGTTTCCTTCTCTTTAATTTCATATCACCAGCTGAAAAGAGCAAATTGTATTTCAGCAAGAAAGAAATAGCTACACTCTTCCTCAATTCTACCATAATTCAATTTTCTCTGCTGGCTGCTCCAGTCCACTCATGACTGATGGTAGGTGGCAACATATGGCAGCATTGAGTGAATTTATAAAGAAGTTTGCTAATGGTAACAAACACATAAACAATCAGAAGAACCTAACAGTCATGAGGAATTAATAAAGCTGGCAAATGCTTGGTTAGTAGAGCTTCTCACAGTGAACAATGCCAAGTGTCTGCACGTATCTTGGGTGAGCTTTCTCTCACTAGGCAGAGCAAATTAATTTTCAGGGTTATACTGAATTTAATATAGTAGCTGCAAATGGAAGTGCTTATTATTAAAGCTTCCATATTTCTTTTGGTCTGGTGATTTGCCAACATCGATCCTTCAATAACCAAGTAGGTAAACTGTGATAATCTTGACAGAATGCTAAATCTAATTATTTCTGCCTAGTAATAAAAAGAAAACCACCCAACTCTTAGCAAAACATTTAGAAGTTGAATGGCTAGAAAGTTCCTTCCACGTCTTATTAGCACAAAGGGATTGTAGATTTCTAGGAGAGTTGCTATACAGTAAAAATAAATGGAGTTTTTGAAAATTAGTTTGTTTATGGCAAACCAGTTGCTAAATTCTGTTCTCTGTTTATAAATGCCAAGCATTCCCTTAACTTTATTTTCATGCCTGTTATCATAATACTCTACAGAAAGATTAAATTTTTCTTACTCAAAGAACATGAGAAGACAAAGGAAAAATATCAATATTTTAGAAGAATAGATTTTCCTCCTTTTGTTTACATATCTTTGATGTTACCTTTATCTAATTTTTCTAGACTTAAGCAGGTTAAGAAAACTGCTTATCTCTTTGATCCAAGTCAGAATGTTCATCTCAAAGTGACATTAAGATTGATTTTCTCTTTAAAATTGTGATGCTTATTCTTATGTGCTTCTTTGCAATTCTTAAAGTATGCCCCCAGCCAACACATAAAATAGATTTCTCACATCTAACTGAGCTTCTTAAAGTTGAAACAGGCTGGGTTAGGGTGTGATCATGTCTTCTGTATTTTCAGAGTGTGTAAAAGCGTCACAGAATCTCTTCCTACAAATCAAGCCAAATCAGTTGCTGTTGTTTGGTGCCAAGATAAACTGCACCTGGACCACTCCTCTACCTACCAACTGACCCTTTCAGAGAAACTTCTGATAGAGACTTTGGGTCTTGGAAACCATCCAATCAGAACTCAACTATTTTGACCAATCAGGGATGAACATATTTGAATTCCTCATTTGCATAAATAAACCTAATTGAGAACCAGAGCAAGAACTTTCCCGGTTTAAGCCAGATCCTCCCTTTCATCTTGGGAGAGCACACTTTTCCATGTGTACTAAAGGCTCTGCCTCCCTAATCTCTTTTTACTAGAAAATAAAGCTTTTCAGTTTTCCACTGCAGATTTCACGGTCTTTTATTAACACAATGTGTAATTGTCTCCTTTGGCTTTCTAGGTTCTCAATATGATTTTGAGCTATTTAAAACAATGTGAGTTTCAGGTTTCATACTTCCTGCTTTTTTATGGGTTCTGAAATGGCTAATGAACTTATCCCCTCCTTTTGTGATGAGGGAAGGGATTATGAGTTTTATCCTCAAATTTAGCTGGAGATGGGTAATCGCTAAGGAAATTAAAATCAACAGAAAAAAAAAATCTTGAGTTTTTCCTCCATTGTAGACAAATGAAAATCAGAATCTTTGAGACCAAAATATCCATGACAATATTTATTTTTGTAACTCTCTGGGTAATTCCAGGGTCAAAACACATCTCAAGTTAAAAACTCCCTACTTTAAGGTTGCAACCAAAGTTTTTTTTCCTTTACTACTGATGAGATGTCATCCAAGTTTTTGTCTTTTCAAACTTCACATCCAGTACTCACTTTGAACTGCATCAAATTCTTCATTCCCATATACCTGGGAAGGGATATGCAGGGGAAACTCAAGGCAACCTACCAACATTCTTAAGACTTTCTAAAAAAAAATGTTTCAGAATTTCAGCCTTGGTAGGTCTTAAGCCTTGAGCTGAGACATTTTGAACCTTGGAAGGTAGTTAACCCTGCTAAGCTGCCATCTCAATCTTCTTCCCTTACAAATTATAATTCAAGCTTCTCCATTTAATAACATCCTCCTGTACACTTTTTAAAAACCACTTTATTAAGATATAATTCATATACAATTCCTATACTCTTAATATTGTCCTGAGTTTCTTTATTAGCAGCATAAACTGTAAAAGATCAAGAGTTCTAAGGTAAGAAAGACCTGTTTATGAATGTTTTATTCTACAATGTACTTATTCTAGCTTTATAGAAAAAATAGAAATAACTGTGTGCTTACTTCAAGGATAACACAAGGTAGCAGGTGTGAAGTGCTAGGGTTGGACACGTAAAAGCTGCTTCCCTTTTTATTTCTCATCCTCGATATAAACTCTTTGAAAACTAACTATCTCATCTTAAAATTTTTCCACCATTGGCTCTCCATGTTCACAGCTGTTACTAAAAGCAAATTCTTTTCCAAGATTGTGACATGTCTGGGTCTTTCTAAATTAAGACTACTCATTCCACATCTTCTCTATTATTTTCATTTTATATTTTTTGAATGAATATATAAACATATTAGAAATGCCCAGAACTCAGATGCAGCTGGTGGTTATAGACCTTCCTGACTAGATTCTGCCTAAAGCTAAATATGCTTTTGTGTTGTTTAGATTTAAGTGGATTTCCTAACCTGTCAGAAAAATCCTAATCATGCTATGATCTTAGGTACCAGTAGGATTTACCTCTAATATGCTCCCTCCAAGATTCCCAAAGTTTCCTTCTCAAATCAGTGGATCTATTCAGGGTTGAAATTACATGCTCTGCTTCATTATATATATCCCATCCAAAAAGGTGATCCAAAGTATAGGTAAGGATGCTAAGGCAAAATCCTCTCTCTAGAGAGTAATTCTATAATGAAGTACATAAGATGACTCTACAGAAAACTTACTTTGATGTGGTATTTCCATTACCTGCTTGTGATAACTCAAATCAGTTAACTTCCAGGGCCTGATATCTTTCATCTATATGTATTCATAAGATGTATTCATATTATGTGTACCTTGTACCCTAAAGTCTACTGGAAACTATAAAATACAGAAATAAACCTTAAAGGCCTTAGGCTTTAACTAGAAGAATATTCTCAGACATGACTTAAGGAACTAAATAAAATGGTTTATTTTTATTCCACTCATTTGATTATAGAGTATTGTTAAAATACCACCAAGAGGATAAAATCACTGACAGCTATTGTAATTAGTGACTTACTCACATATCAACATAGTTGTCCTTGAGAGAAATAAGTTGAACAAAGTCCAACCTTTAAAATGAGGTAGAAGATATACATATGTGTGTGTGTGTATATATATATATATATTTTTTATTATTATTATTATTTTGAGACAGAGTCTTACTATGTTGCCCTGGGCAAGAGTACCATGATGTTAGCCTAGCTCACAGCAACCTCTAACTCCTAGGTTTAAGCTATCCTCCTGCATCAGCCTCCTAAAGACCAAATGGTTTTTACTGGATAACTTGGACTATAACCTCCCACCACAACATTTGGTTACATTTTCCTATCTTTAGAGATGAGGTCTTGCGCTTGTTCAGGCTGGTCTCTAAGTCCTGAAAGGATCTGCCTGCCTTGGCCCCTCAGAGTGCTACGATTACAGGTGTGAGCCAACACACCAGCCACCATGCCAGGCCAGAATGTATCTTTATAAAGTCAGTCATGTGAATGGGGGTGTAGAACAAGATGTGGTCTAGAGATATCTTCTTCACAGCTACTCATGGTGAGACAGGAAAAAGTGAATGTCATCCACCTCTGGCTTGGGGAATCAGCACATAAACATCACTCCAAAGGCAAAGTGAAGCTGCAGGAGAGTTCAGAAGCCAACAAAGAGGTCTGGACCTTTGGAAAACCAATGTGGAAGGCAGGTTCTTGGTACAGGAAGAGACTGGCCAGTTGGACAGGTCTCCCACAGAGGCCTGGAGATAGGAAAGGGCTTTATTACAGTATTTTGATTTTGGACGGGGCTGCTTGCTGGAGCAGGAAGTAGACTAGAACAGCGTCCAGCAACTAGGGTTGAATGCTGAGTGGGGTGATTCTCATATGGTCTTGGCTCCTGCAAGGGTGCTGTCACCATGGGAAGATTGTCCAGGAGGAAGAAACAGTCCATGATGTCCTAGTGCATAGCCAGCTATAGCATACCTGCTGAGCTTGAGCAGCCATCCTTGATCGCTGCCCTGGCCATAATATAAATTCCCACACTGGGTATTTGCTTTGACTGTTCACTGGACAGTAGTCTGCATGGTTAATGTTGTTTCTTTTCATGCCTTGCTCATAATTTCTACCACAGGCATTAATCTTCACAGTGCTTACAGATCACAGCAGGGATGTTTGTAAGCTGTACCCCTTACAGGTCAGGCTTTCAGCAAAATAGAAACTTCTCAGACAAGTAATTTAACTGTTAGTTTAAAATTAAGATAGCTAAATTATTTTTATTTATCCTTGCTCAGCTTATTTCCCCTTTTCTAGTTTTTTTTTTTTCTCTTGCCAAGAATGGGGTCTTTTGTTTCCATTTTCCCTGCAGAATAGATATGGTGGAACTTAAGGACTAAAAAGAGTAAATCAGAGAACTTAAAGATGCAGTAGAAATTACCAATAACAGATTAGATCATAGAGAAGAAAGAATCTCCGAGCTAGAGTATAAAACTCTTGAGAGCCTTAAGGCAGTTAAAGAAGCAGAAAAGAAGAGAGAAAGCAGAAATTCACTCAGAGAATTATAGGACTTCATAAAACATTCAAACATAACAATTGTAGGTATTCCTGAAAGTGAAGAAGGACATCTCAAAGGAAAGGAAGCCCTACCATAGGATAGCATAAATGAAAGCTTCCAAATATCACTAAAGATTCTGAAACACTCCTTTCAAAGGGATATCAAACTCCAGGTCATTTTAATCCAAGTAGAATATCTCCAAGACACATTGCAACCAAGCTGTCCAAAGTCAAGAGGAAAGAGAAAATTCTACAAGCAGCCAAAAGGAAGCCACAATTGACCTATGTGGCCAGATCCATCAGGGTGACAGCAGACTCCTCAGCTAAACTTTTCAAGTTAGAAGAAAATGTTCATCTACCTTTAACCTACTTAAACAAAACAATTTTCAGCCCAGAATTCTGTATCCTCCTAAACTAAGATTCAAAATAGCTGGAGAAATTAAATCTTTTACAGATATGCAAACATTAAGAAAATTTACCAGAACAAGACCAGTTCTACAGGAAGTAATTAGACCTATTTTCCACACTGATCATCATAATAGGCCATCAGTAAAGTAAATGGCCCCCAAACTAAAGGACAAAACCTAATTTCCACAATGGTGCAAAGGATAAAACTGAGCAATGGACCTTCACAAAATAAGATGAATAAAACTCCACTACATTTATCAATTCTCTCGTTAAATGTTAATGGCTTGAATTCCTCACTGAAGAGGCTCAGACTGGCTGATTATATAAAAAAGCACAAGCCATCCATATGTTTTCTCCTAGAAACACCCCCAACCTTGAAATACAAATCTAGATTGAGGGAAAAGGGATGGAAAACTGTATGTCAGGAAAATAGAAATCAGAAGAAAGGAAGTATGACAATCTTATTCTGAGATACATGTGAATTTAAAAGAACTAAAGTTAAGAGAAACAAAGATAGTCACTTCATACTTGTCAAGGGAAAATAAATTAAGAGAACAATTCAATTCTAAATATTTATGCATCCAACTTAAATGCCAGATTTAAGAAGTAGGCATTGATTGGTCTGAGCAATATGATATCCTATAACACTATAATAACTGGGGACTTTAGTACCCCTTTGGTTGAATTTAACGGATCATCTAAGCAGAAACTAAACAAAGATATAAGGGATTTAAATGGAGCGCTTGAACAAATGGGCTTAATAGTTATCTATGGAACACACCATCCCAAAGCTAAGGAATATACATTCTCCTCATCAGACCAGGGAACATACTCCAAAATAGGACATATCTTAGGACTAAAAATAAAACCTCAACAAAATTAAAATAATTGAAATCATATTTTGTATCTTCTCAAACCACAAGCAATAAAAGTAGAATTCAACTCCAATAAAAATGTTCATCCCCACATGAAGGCATGGAAATTAAATAATTTTATGATGAAGATGGGTGGGTTAAGGAAGAGATAAAAGAGGAAATCATTAAATTTCTCAGACATAGCAATAATGAAGCTGCAAGTTATCAAAATCTGTGAGATATTGCAAAAGGAGTCCTAAGAGGGAAATTTATCACATTAGATCCCTACATCTAAACACAAAAAGAAAGTACATTAACAACCTAATGAATCATGTTAAGGAAATGCAAAAAGAAGAGCAATACAATCCCATACCTAGTGGAAGAAAAGAAATGGCCAAAATTAAATCAGAAATAAGTAAAATTGAAAACAAAAGAATCATTTACAAAATCAATGAAACAAATGTTGCTTCTTCAAAAACATAAAATCAATAAAACATTGGCCCAATTAACTAGCAATAGAAGAGTAAAATCTTTAGGACAGCGCCTGTGGCTCAGTGACTAGGATGCCAGCCCCATATACTGAGGGTGGTGGGTTCGAACTTGGCCTTGGCCAAACTGCAACCAAAAAAAAAAAAAAAAAGAAAAAAAGAAAAGTAAAATCTGTAATAAACTCAATCAGAAACAAAAAAGGGGAAATAACAAGAGATATCTCTGAGACAAAAGAGATTATTACCTTGGCTATTATAAGAAACTCTACACCCAGAAATTTGACAGTGTGGAGGAACTTGATGAGTAGCTGGAATCATACAATCTCTGTAGACATAACTAAGGAGAAATAGATCTCTTGAGTAGATCAATATCAAGCACTGAGATTGAAGAAACAATTAAAAATCTTCCAATAACAATAACAACAACAAAAGTCTTGGAACAGATGGCTTCACACCAGGGTGCTATCAAACCTTCAAAGATGAACTTATACCTATGCTGTAGAGCCTATTCCAAAACATTGAGAAGGAAGGAACCCTCCCTTACTCATTCTATGAAGCAAATATCATCCTAAAACCAAAACCAGGAAAGGACCCAACTAAAAGGAGAATTACAGACCAATATTCAACTAATGAATATTGATAAAAAAAATACTCAATAATATCTTAACCAATAGACTACAGCAACACATCAAAACAATTATACATCATGATCAAATAAGCTTCATCCAAAGGATGCAAAGCTAGTTTAACATATGCAAATTCATAAATGTAATTCACCATATTAATAGAAGCAAAAACAAAGATCATATGATTCTTTCAATAGATGAAATACAAGCATTTGATAAAATTCAGTATCCTTCTCTAATGAGAACACTTAAGAATATAGGAATGGTGCCACATTCCTTAAAATGACTGAAGCCATTTACAACAAACCTATAGCTAGTATCATACTAAATGTAGTAAAACTGAGAGCTTTTCCACTTAGAACAGGAACCAGACAAGGATGATGTCTATTGCCACTACTGTTTGACATAGAGCTGGAAGCTCTAGCTGCAGCAATCAGGGAAGAGAAGGAAATAAAGGACATAAAATGGGGACAGACGAGATCAAATTCGTGCTCATTACCGAAGATGTGATCACATACTTAGAAAACCCCAGAGACTCAACTACAAGACTCCTGGGCATAACCAAGAAATACAGTAACATCTCAGGGTATAAAATCAATGTCCACAAATCAATAGCCTTTGTATATGCCAATAATACCCAAATCAAGGAGCTACTCAAAGAGACAATTACCTTCACAATAGCTTCAAAGAAAATGATAAACCTAAGAATACACCTAATGAAAGAGGTAAAGGACCTCCACAAAGAGAATTATAAAACTCAATGTAAAGAAATAGCAGAAGACATTAAAAATGGAAGACCATAACATATTCTTGGCTGGGAAGAGTCAACATTGTAAAATATTGATATTAACCAAAGCAATCTACAGATTAAATGCAATCCCCTTTAAAATAACAATATTTAGGCTGGGTGCAGTGGTTCATGCCTGCAATCCTCGCACTCTGGGTAGCCGAGGGAGGTGGATCACTTCAGCTCATGAGTTCAAGACCAGGCTGAGCAAAAAGTGAGACCTCATCTCTACTAAAAAATTGGAAAACTGAGGCAAGAGGATTGCTTAAGCCCAAGAGTTGGAGGTTGCTATGAGTTATGACACCACAGCACTCAACCTAGTGTGACAGCTTGAAACTCTGTCTCAAACAAAATAAAATTAAACATTGTAGAACTGGAAAAAAATAGTTCTTTGTTTTGTATGAAACCAGAAAAATCCTTGTATAGCCCTGGTAATTCTTAAGAACAATGCTGGAAGCATGACTTTATCACACTTTAAGCTATATACAAGTCCACAGTGATCAAAACAGCATGGTATTGTCTCAAAAAAATAGAGACACAGACATATGAAACCAAATAGAAAACTGAGATGAAACCAGTCTCTAATAGGCATCTGATCTTTGTTTAACCAAACAAAAGTATATATTGGGGATAAGAAGCCCTATTCAATAAATGTTGCTCAGAGACCTGGATAACCACATGTAAAAGACTGATACTGGACCCACACCTTTTACCACTTACACAAATTGACTCAAGATTGATAAAAAATTTAAATCTAAAACATTGAACAATAAAAATCCAAGAAGAACGTGTGGGAAAAACTCTTGAGGATGTCAGCCTTGGGCAAAGATTTTGCAATGAAGACTTTTGTGGCAATTGCAACAATAAAAATAAATAAATGGGACTTAATTAAACTGAAAAGCTTTGCACAGCTAAGTGCACAACAGTTAAATCAAATAAACTTCAGAATGGGAAAAGATATTTGCAAATTAAAAAACTGTTAAAGGGCTCCGTGCTTGTAGCTCAGCGGTTAGGGTGCCAACCACATACACCAGAGCTGGTGGGTTTGAATCCAGCCTGGGCCTGCCGAACAACAATGACAACTACAACCAAAAAATAGGCGTTGTGGTGGGCGCATGCAGTCCCAGCTACTTGGGAGGCTGAGGCAAGAGAATTACTTAAGCCCAAGAGTTGAAAGTTGCTGTGTGCTGTGACACTATGGCACTCTAGCCAGGGTGACAGCTTCAGACTCTGTATCAAAAAAGAAAATTTGACAGAGGCTTGATAACCAGGATCTATAGAGAACTCAAATTAATCACCAAAAAACCAAAAAAAAAGACCCCCAAAACCCAAACAAACAAAAAAGCAAACAATCCCATGTGTCACTGGGCAAGAGATATGAACAGAACGTTCTCTGAGGAAGACAGAGGAATGACTAACAAACATGAAAAAAATTCTCATCATCCCTGATCATCAGAGAAATGCAAATAAAAACCACCCTGAGATATCATCTAACCCCAGTGAGAACAGCGCACATCACACAGCCCAGGGGTGCAGATGCTCCTGTGAAGGTGGCGAGAAGGGAACATTTTACACTGTTGGTGACTGCGAACTAAGATAGCCTCTTTGGAAAGAAGTATGGAGAATCCTCAAAGAACTAAAATTAGACTCTTCATTTGACCCCATAATCCCACTACTAGGCATCTACCCAGATGGAAAAATATCACTTCTGTATAAAGACATTTGCACTGGAATATTTATCAGTGCTCAGTTTACAATCGCCAATGTGTGGAAACAACCTAAATGCCCACCAACCCGTGAATGGATTGACCAGCTGTGGTATATGTATACCATGGAGTACTATTCAGCCATAAGAAAACATGGTGACTACATCTTTTGTATTAAGCTGGATGGAGTTGAAATGCATTCTTCTTAGTAAAGTATCAGAAGATTGGAAAAGCAAGCATCCAATGTACTCAATTTTATTATGATTCCGGTAGACAATCTAACACACACCCACTTAAGAGAAAACGTTCATTCTATTCAAGTTGAGGGGAGGAGGAAGTATTGGGAGGGAAGAGGTAGGGGGTTGGAGTGCTTCCCTTAAAGGCCACAAGGTAGGAATGTTTTCCACACTTTTGCAAGGGGAACACAATTACAAGAGAGACTCTACTTAACAAATTCAAAAATTGTGACCTGGCTGTTTATACACTCACAATAATCCCCAAACCAAAAATAAAATGAGTTGGTCATATGTAAATGCTTCTATTTTATGAAATCTGAGTTCTTGCTTCTATTTTCTTTGAAAACTCACCAATGAGCTCTTAGTCTTTTGTTTTTAATCACTTAGAAAGCAGGTGGCCTTTATGGAGCTAGATGGCCACTTCTAGTATTATGTGGTTCATCATGCAGTTTCCGTAACTGAAAAATTATCCAGAATTTGTCTCCTTGGTATAAAAATTTTTATTTTTTCCATTAAACAGGAAATATGCCTTGACGAAAGTTTTGTACCATGCTCAAATATCTTTCCAGGAAACTTCTGACAGTATGAAGGGGCACTGAGGGTCTGTGGATCCCTCATACATGTGCAAAGTCAGGTCAGCGATGGAACTGATTGTAGTTTATATTTACACAGGGTCTTTCAGGCTATAAATGCACAGACTTTACAAATATTACCTGTCACGAAGGCAAAGAACACACCAGAACGTTGCAACTGTACGCTGGCACATAGGGATTTAAGAAAGTGAAGTGCTATATTTAATTGAAAATGTAAAGAAATGTTAGGTAGGAAGAGTACAATTATGTAAACTGGCATAGTGCCAGGCCTCCTATTCTGTCCTGGGGGCATTATGGATCCCAAGAAGTGGCCACATTGTCTGTGTTCAGGCTTGAGTGTGAAGGACACCACAGGGGCAAGTGATCACGGGGGACAGCTATACAGCCAGAGTGGGGATTTTATTTCCTACAGTTAAATGGCCCTTGTCCAGATGAAATTACAAGCACTAGGGTGGCTTGACCTAGAGAAGTTTTTTGCACAGTATTTTACTTTAGGTAAAGTTTTGTTTTTCTGAGACATAGTCTCACACTGTGCCATGGCATCAGCCTAAGTCACAGCAACCTCAAACTCCTGGGCTCAAGCAATCCTCCTGCCTCAGCCTCCCAAGTAGCTGGAATTATAGGCACCTGCCACAATACCTGGATAATTGTTCTAATTTTAATAGAGATGGGGCCTTGCTTTTGCTTAGGTCAGTCTTGTACTCCTGAGCAAGCAATCCTCTTGCCTCTGCCTTCCAGAGTGCTAGGATTAAAGGCATGAACCACCATGCCCAGCTGCACAGCACTTTCAAAAATTTCTTTCATTCTTTTGTTACAAAACTCAGAATGCATTAAGAAATTTGGCTTAACTTTTACAAAGTGAATTATTGTCTAATAAAGGTCATATCACCTACGATTAAGGATAGAATTCTGAAGAACTGCTTCAGATGAAACATATGTATTTCCAACTAGCTGCATAAACTTTAAAGGGTAGTTACTCAGGTGAGAGGATGAGTAAGTTCATTTTATATTTTGGACCTAAAGAAAATACATCTGAAAAAGATCAGGAACAGTAAGTCTCCAATGACATACTTTCATGCAGAACACGATCCCAAAGGCAGTTTTATTGTCGTTAATATTTTCATAGAATTTTCCTGCTTAACAATTTATTTTATTTCACATATTAATGTTTTCTTTTTTGGCCCTTTGATACAGCTGACGCAGCAACTTAACACGGAGTCCTGTATCCTGAGTGGAGAATGGTTGTACTCAGGCAGGTTCAGACTTTATTTACATTTTATTTCTAAAGAAACAATGGGAGCCAGAAGTTAATTGATTGACAAGTGACAGTGGTATGTTAAGAACCCTAGACACAACTCGATTATCTTTACACAATGCACGTAGCTTTTCAAATAGTGCCATCATATTTAGAGGCATTTTCTACTTATACAATTCTATACATTCTAATGTATTCCCTCAAGCCACAACCCCTCACCTTCTTCTCATTTCCCATCTGTATGTTAGAGCTCTAGCGAACCTGGGTCTTTCATAAATTCTTTTATTTCTTACTTATTCCTTATGGCTATGGACTGAATCATAGTCACCTACAATTCATGTCCTTAAGCCCTAAGCACCACTGTGGCTATATTTGGAGGATTATAGGTTCTTTAGGAGTTCATCACTTACCTGGATGTGGCAAGTATCTTTTTAAATACCTGTATGAAAATTTTTCTCTCTCCATTGACAGATTCTATGTCCCCTTTCATTAAATCTATGCGTATCTATTTAGTTTACTGGTTATGAGTTTGCACATACCCAATGGAATATAGTAGAACTACATGGCCTGTGGAGTTAGTTGTGGCCACAAAAAAATGCGCTTCTCAGATCTCCTGCTGTGGGGAGCGCAGCTGAAAGAGGACCTGGCTGCTCCACTCAGGACTCATCCTGTATCTGCACCGAGACCACACTTGTGGTGGGCGGCTCCCAGCCAGGGCCTAAAGGCAGCAGGGATATTAAGGCAGGTCTATTCCTACCTCACTCCAGGCTTCTTTTTTAGGTAACTTCAGCTTGAAGAGTCACCATCAACTTGTTTGAAGACCTAAGAATTATCTTCCACTCTGAATCTCTGCCTGTCCAGGCTTCCTTCGTTCTGTCTGTCCTTTGTAGGCGTCGGAACACCATTGACGTCTGACTGCCCTTGATGCCTTCTCCGAGTTCCTTCACAGTTTCCCTCCCTATTGTTCCACCCATCTAATCTCCTGTATCGCATCTGAACATCTGGGTAGCTCTCTACTTACCTTTGGAACCACTAACTTTAGGAGACCCGGTCCATTAGTAAGAAGTTTAACTACTCTGACACCAATACTCTGGGAGGGGACCCAGAAAACATGGAGAGACCAGGTGTTGGTCCCACACTGATGGCCCTAGGTGAGGTCCAGCTGACAGCTGAGGTCAAGCACTACACACATGCATGGAGATGCTACTGGATGACCCGACTCAACAATCATCAAGCCACGCCCAGCAGTTCAGTCTTCCCATCAGAGGCCTTAGTCATTTGTATGTTAAAAGGGAGGCATTCCTGATATTTCATGCTGAAATTCCTGACACACAGAATCAGAAGTATAAGAAAATTACCTTTGTAACTACTAAGTCACAATTGGTATTTGTGGACTGTGTGTTTTATTCAGAGTTTTACTCATAGAAATCCATTGCAACGGGGTGTGAGGCTCTGCCTTTCCTGAGAAAGTTTGCAATCGTCTCTCTCATGCATTTCAGGACTATATGTGGCCATGTCTGTTGTTATTTTTCACCATGAAGATTCTCAAAAGTGCATCTATGTGTGTAACTTTATAATTTTATACATATATAGATATATAGAGCATATTTCACACAGAATGCTGTAATTCTGAAGCTATTAGGAGAGGTACTCACTAAAGGAATTTCTTTTTTAACTTAGACTATTTTCAGACTATTTATTTCTCATATTGGCAGAAGAGGAAGTATTCACATAACTTGATAATTGAGTAATTAAAAATTTTAGTTAAAAATGAGTTTTTCTGCAAAATCATTACTCTCTTTTATTTTTTTTAAATCATTACTCTCTTACCATTCAGCACTATGATTGCTGAGAAGTCTGATGCAATTCTGATCTTCATTTTGTCCACCTAAGTTTTGTTTTTCTATTTCTGAAACATTTTTAATCTTCACTTTATACCTAATATTCTAGAGTTTTACAATTTTATAGTGTCTCATTATAAGTTATTTTTCCTTTAACTTTTTTTCCCCTGAAATCAGTGGATTCTTTTAATTTGGAGGCTCATGTTTATTGATTATAACCACCTATCCTTGTGTTATATATTAGACAATTTTCTTCCATTTTTTTTCCTGTTTTGGTATTCTATTTAGTATGTTGGGGCTCAGAAAACAGTTCTCACAGGTGAAGACCTCGGCAACAGCCTCAGAAGCAAAGTTACTCTCCGACCTTCTGTTCTGTTTTCTCTCATCCCTGATTTTTCACTTCATTTCGCCTTAGAAATGGAAGTCTCTCTCCCCAACAGCCAGTGATAGAAACTAGAATCCCTTTCCCCCAATCCAGACGTGAAACCTAAATATTTCTATAACTTCTCCCTGCCTTTCGGTGTAAGAACCACCCATGAGGAAAATTCTTTGACCTACCTTGTTTGATTGCAGGCCATGTTCCAGAGAGGGTCCTGCCCCACACCCGTAAGGGCGGACTCTTGTACAGAGAGGCTGAGGAGAAACTAAACAGACAGGCCTCGCTTGGTTTCCCCACTCAGTCTAGTAGCACTGGAACGTGACTTTTTTACCCAATCACAGATGCATATGTTTGTCCAGGCCTCACGGAACCCAGACCTCTTCTGCTGCATCTTCGGATCAATTCTGAAAGGTCCTTCTGACAAGGGTGTTGGCTGTGACCTTTATAATGGGGAGAAAATGAGTCACCCCCTTTCTGTTCCTACAAATGTAATCCTAACTCTCTTGAGTACATTATCGTGTGTCTTATTATTTATATTTTCATTGTACTCTTACATAAACTTTTTTTGGTTGCTTCTTCTGGAAATATCTTCTCAACCTTGAAAACTTTGAGAC
>CAUYQV010075897.1:0-38134 GCA_963574575.1 Galagoides demidoff | reverse complement strand
GAGGCGGGCGGATCACCTGTGCTCAGAGGTTCGAGACCAGCTAAGACCCCCCTGAGCCAATTGAGCCAGTGTGAGACCCCGTCTCTACTACAACAACACCAGGACAACGAGACAGCCGGACCTTGTGATCCCAACTACACTGGGGGGCAAGAAAACACTACAGGAGGAAGAAGTAATAAAAAAAAAAAAACCTTCAAAGTAAATAAGTTGAAATAAAGTGTTGAAATAAAAAAAAAAAAATTAAAAAAAAAAAAAAAAAGAAATGTCCTTTTCCTACACAAAGGTGGTTAAGATGTGGCACTGTTTGACATCAGCATTCTCTTTAACATTAGCATTTTGTTAAAGAAACTCCCAGTAGGTGAAATGGCTATTCCTGGTGGGTGGAGTAGGGAGCAGCATCTCTCTCTCTCTCTCTCTCTCTCTCTGCCTTCCTCTCCTTCTCTTCCAAAGTCTTGTATTAGTTCTGCTCTTGTGTTTTCAATTACAGGGATGGAAAGCTGTTTCCTCATCTTTACTAATGATTCTTGCTGACGAAGGTTATAACAAAATACCTTTTAAAAAATCCACCTGTCTCCCCTCTCTCTCTTTCATGACTGACCTCTTGTGGAAGGGAAGTTAAAAAAAGAAAGGCCCACTGTGCAGAGGCGAGCCGGGTGGGAAGTGGGTGACCTCCCACTGTCCCCTCTCTCTCATACACCATCCATCTCCCAAAAAGGTGAGAAAGGATTTAAAAAATCCTGAACAGCTGACCAGAAGCAAGGACTCACCTTGAACCAATAAGAAAGTAATCCCAGAGGAGGCACTTTTGAATCAAAAACAAATACATGTTCCCAGAAAGTTCTCCACGACCTTCCCCTTTGATGTGTAGGTAAAACACAGCACTATGGAAAGTGGAGTGAAGCTTATTTTAATGAGCGTTGAACGATGGAGGTTCTCATCCATATTTACATTTCTCTGTGCACCGGCCTCCTTTAGAAAGCCCGGGACTCGGTCCTCTGGTCCTCCAAAATTTCTGGAGTTTGGTTCCATAAAAAACTTTTGGAGGGTGGGACCTCTGGAAGATCCTGGTGGTCTCTCGGTGTGCTGATGAAATGATTTTATCTCTGGTGCTTGCTGCCTGGAGTTGACACCTGGAATATCAATCACTCCCAGCCAGTGGATTAACACGGCTGCACCTGCTTAAACCACCCACGTGTTATAACTCAGAAGAAGCTGGGAATCAAAACAGTTATTTATGTACTCCCTTAACTTGTCCCATACTACAAAAATTTCCACTCTGACACCATCTGCCAGGGAAAAGGATTATTTATCAATGAGAAATGCCCCCTGAACCAGCATCAAGTCCAACAGACAGTTACCACCTTATGAAGCATCCACTGAAGCCCTGTGGCCTTGTTTCCAAATGATTAATTTCCCTTGGTTGCTGGTTTTAGTTACAACATAGACTTGCTGTGAAAAGTTATGTGGTGTCAACATCAGAAGTTTTTTAGCTAAAGAGGCAAGGATGATGATAAGGGGCGAGAATTTTACAGTAGAATTTTCAAATGGAGCCAAGTTCAAAAGCCTTAAAAGAAAGATTGATAAATTGATGGAGAACTTTGTATTATAAAAAGTACCACAAACAGTGATAACTTGGGGAAAAATAGTTGCATCGTATATGACAAAGGGCTAATGGTTCAATATATAAAGAGCATTTACAAATCAAGAAGAAGGCTAATCACCCAATAGAAAAAAGGAGAGATATAAAACAATGAACAGCATAGGAAAGGAATTCTAAATGGTCTATTAACAGAGGGAAAAGATACTTAACCTCACTCCTGTTTTATAAAATGCAGATCAAAACAAGAAGATATACCATACCTGTCATAGAGATACAATTTTTAAAGTTTAATGTGTTGGAATTAGAGAGTGTGTGGGGGAAACAGGCACTCTCCTGCAAAGTGTGTGTATGTGAACCAGTGAGGCCTCTTCACATGGGAATTTAGCAATAACTATCAAGATGTAAATATGTACACTTTGACCTAGTTCCATGCCATGATGAATATATTCCCACAAGAAAGCAACAATTTATGCACAAGGCAATTATTACATTATTTAAACATCCACAAGAAGGAGCTGGTTAAATAAATCATAGTCCAGCTGTGCAGTGGGATACTACATAGTTTTTAAAAAGAATGAGATGGATACATGTGTGGAAGTATAGAATAATTTCAAGGATGTGTGACTTTGAGCAAGTTATTTAATCTGTGTCTCAGTTTCCTCATCTGTGAAATAATAAACTTTAATAGTAAATAACAGTGAAATATAATGCTAAACAATGAACATCAACAACTAATAGTAGTACTTAAAGGACTAGCGTGAGAAAAAAATAAGTTCATAGGTGTATATAAAATGCTCAGCCTGGCTGGCACATAGTAGATACTATGTGTTAAATATTATTATTGTTATATACTGTGTTTCCCTGAAAATAAGACACTATCTTATATTTATTTTTTCTCAAGAAGACACACTAGGGCTTATTTTCAGGGCATGTCTTATTTTTATTAATTATAATACAACAATCTACATTTATTCAAATACAGTTAAGTCATCTTCTTCTGGAAACTGATAGGGGGAACCGACCTTGTTGGTGGGGCTGGCACTAGTGATGCGTGAACTCCTTTCCCCTAGCCATTCACACATGTGCAATAGGATGCCTGCAACCATGGTTACTACACACGGATCCGCACAAGTGTGAATGGCTCGGAAAAAGGAGCTGTGGCAGACAAAAAGTATTCCAGTCTTCCTTACTGCTCACCACTGAAATGCACGGCATGGCTATGCAGATACGCTGCATAGCCATGCCCATCACTAGGTCTTATTATCAGGGTAGGGCTTATATTTAACAAATGCATAGAAATTTGCTAGGGCTTATTTTTCGGGTAAGTCTTATTTTCTGGGAAACACGGTATTTTTATGTAAAATAGCAAATTTCAAGAAGGTATGTGAAGTATAAAAAGCAAATGCACAAACATCTCTGGGAGGACATAAAGAAACCACTGGTGGTGACTAGTCTGGGGAGTGCCAGATAACGTTCTGCTGTGTGAGCCTGTGCTGCCTTTATAATTAAAAAAATGCAAAAACAAAACAACCACAGCAAACAGCCACTATGTGGAATTCAAGATTTAAACAAGGCAAAGAAAAAGAAAGATGTTCTTCTGGAAGATATTGTTCATCATTCATTCATTCATTCATTCATTCGTAGAACATGTACGGAATATCTGCTGTATTTTAGGCACTTGTTGTAAAAGATGAATAAGATTCGGTGATAATGATTCCTCACAAGCGTTGTCTAATGAGGGAGAGAGATACATAAGAAAAATATTCCAATTGCTGAGGGAGCCCAGAGAGGGAGGTAATAAATTCTGTTGGTGATATCTGGCTGGGTTTTGAAGGATTAATAAGGAGTTTTCCTGGTGGGCATACGAAATGGAGAAGGCAAAACTAATACATGGTGAGAGAAATTAGACCTGTGGTTGTTTCTAGGGTTGAAGGGGGATTGATCCACGCAGAGGCACAGGGAACTTTCAGGGGTGACAGAGATCTTCACGGAAACATGGGCTCCATAAAAGTATATGCAGTGGTTGAAACTGACCAGGTTATGCAATTAGGATGTATGCATTTCAGTGTGTGTAGGGATACCTTAATTGAAAAGAAAAACCAGACTTAAAGGATACAATGTATGAATGAGTAAAAGTCAGAGAGAGTTAGAGACCTCAATGTGTATAAAGACGTGTGGTCTCTGGTAGGAGGAGAGGGAAGACCGGCCATCTTGGTAGGTGTGGGGCACTGGCCCTGGCTACTTGACGGTGCATGGTCATCCAATCCGGGGAGGGCTTAAAACACACCTGAAAGGAAGGTGGTCCACTTTCTACCTTCAGGGAGCCTCCATTCCAAAAGCAGGGGCTTTCCAGTACTGGGAGGTGGGCCTCACTCTGACTCATGATGCTAGAGGCACAGGAGCCTCCGGCCTCTGCCTTTACCTGCAGAAAAGGTGCCTTCATCAGGTCCTGCTGACCTTGGCATAACAGGGAACATAATTTTCACATGAGAGTGGCTTGTCCTTGGGAAATTTCCCCAGTACTTTAAGCACAAGCGTTCTTGGCTGAGCTGTGAGAAGTGTGCACACATCTTTTTTGTTACCTCTCTTATGTCATGAATGAGCTGTGGTCATAGACCATGCAGGACCCCACTCCCCTCCTCCATTTCTGAGCCAGCCTGTATGGGCTCCCTCTCTGGGCCTCAGCGGACTCTAGCCTGTATGGGCATCCTCTCTGGGTCTCAGCGGACTCCAGCCTGTATGGGCGTCCTCTCTGGGCCTCAGCGGACTCCAGCCTGTATGGGTTCCCTCTTTGGGTCTCAGCGGACTCCAGCCATCATCTTCCATTCTAACCTCTTTGGTCTCTAGAGCAGTGTCTTTCAGCCTTTCTTATCTCATGGCAACTTGAACCTCTAGTTAAGCTTCCACTGCACATTTAAATTATGTTGATCCAAAAAAAGAGTAAAAAAAAGAATATACTTACTGTGCTTTGAACTTCCTTCAAAAATAATTTGATTAGTGATTTTTAAAAATTTTCACAGCACGCCAAGGATTCTCTGTGTGCTGGGCCCACGGGCTGGAAATCACAGCCCCAGACGGTTTGTTTCCATGTGTGTTTTGTTTTGCATTTTTTTTTTTTTTTTTGCAGTTTTTGGCCGGGGCTGGGTTTGAACCCGCCACCTCCGGCATATGGAGCTGATGCCTTATTCCTTTGAACCACAGGCGCCGCCCTTGTTTTGCATTTTTCCAATGACTTTTTTTTTTTTTTAGATAAATCTGAGGTTTATAGAAAAATTATCACTTCTCCCCCAAGTTTCTTTTATTATTAGTGTGGTCTACTTGTTACAACTGATGAACCCATATCGATACATGAGTATTAGCTTGCTTTCAGGGTTATTATTTGCATCATCTGGCTCTGTGGGTTCTGACATATGTATAATGTCCTGTATCCATCAACACATCCCTCCTATTCGTGCCTCCCCCAGCATCCCCTGCACCCACGGCAATCACTAATCTTTTTACTGTTCCTATAACTTTGTGCTTGAGGGTTTTTAGATTCTTAGGAAAACTGACAGCCTTTGACATCATCTGCACAGATTGTTGTAATATGTAGGGTTTAAAACACATCTATTTTCTACTTTTAGGCCACATTCTCAAATATTATGAGGGAAAGGGGGATATTTGCATTGTCCAATTAGTTTTATGTGTCAGTAGACACTGAATCATTCATCCATTCACTCATTCATTCAACAAATCAACAAATATCTACTTACCTTTTATGTGCCTTGGCATCACACTGTTCCCACGTCAAACAAGAGAATTCCCTCTGGAGTGGACGGATGCAGTGAAACAAGTAAGTACCTGCGCGCGGGAGAGGGCCCCTGATGCTTGCTGAGCACCAACTGTGTGCTACGCAATGCAGTGACCCTGAGACCCATCATCACCTGTAATGCTCACAAGAGCCAGAGGAGGGAGGTACTGAGAGAGTTTCTGTTTCAGGCCTAGAGAAAATAAGTGACTTGTCAAAAGTCTCACGGCTGACACACAGTGAAGGTGAAACCTGACCCACAAGCCTGAACACCGGTCCTCAGCGCTGGGGAACGTGGTCATCCTGGGTTCCAGTCCCTTGCTGCCTGCTCGACCTTGGACCTTACTGTCCCAGGCCTTCAGCCTGGCCCCTATTTCATCAGACTGCCTTTTCTCTCGTTTCTACACAGAAGAACCTACAGCAATGCTGCCTCCTGGAGAAGCTGGTCTACCTGGACCTCCCATCTCCATTTGCTGTCTCTTCCGCCCCAGCTGTGCCCCGACCCTGAGGACAGTGACTGCCCCTCTGCCCTCCCCAGGCCCCATCTGAGCTTGTTTGCCCTGAGCACGGCCAGCCCAGCACATGCCACGTCCTGTCCGGGGTATGCGGCTCTCACTCATTTCACACTAGGACTGCTCAGAAAGTCTGCCACACTCACGGGTCACCTCAGTGTTTCCTTTCTTTACTCTCCTTCTTCGATTTTCCTCATTTTTGTTTGCATAGCCCTCAACCATAATATTCCAGCAATCCTAAGTGTGAAGGACTCGTAGCTACTGAAATGAAGACCTGGATTGCTGTGCTGCTTCACACTATCTTGCCAGCAGCAGAGGCGCACGCGCCATGCTTGGGGAAATCCAGCTTGCGGCAGGCATCTTCCTGAGCCTGAGACTGCATCTCACTCGCCAGCCAGCCCCAGACCTAACGCAGCTGTCCTCATCTGGTGAGTACCCAACAAATGTTTGTCCAGTGAATGAAGCAATGAGTGAGTGAATTAGTGGGATTTTGGAGTCAGTCTCTGGGCTGCCATCAAAGCTTTTTGGATGTGTATGGAACGGGTGTTGCTGAAGCTTCAAGGGCTATTCTGGGTTTAGTGACATGGCAAGTGCCAGATGGTGGTCCTGGGTGAGAGCCTGCCCTCCAGGGAGGGTGGCAGGTCCACAGACACGGAGTGGAACCCTGAGGACACGGGCAGTTGCCCACGTGGCAGATTTGCAGGGCCCTGGAAACCCATCTGTCCCCACTGATGAAGGATCCATTCCTTAATGGGAAGCAACCCTTTCTACCTTTTGAAGTACAAATATCTTTAGTTCCTTTAAAGTAAACTGACCTTTCATTCTCCCAAGGTAAAGCCCCTTTGTGACTAGGTTTGAGGGAATCTTACTAAACACAAACTCTGCTCACTTTGCTCAGGGCTGGCACACGGGGGAGAGGAAGGGCAGTCATGTGAATGCCAGGAACCGTGCCGGGCACCACAGCAGGGTTTTAACTAACACTATCTTAAGTAGCCTATTTGAGGACGCTGGCTGTCACTCTCAGTGACATAGGTGCCACTGAAGGTTTGCACAAACAGAAGACGGATTTGACTTACGGCAGGAAGGATCCCTCTTGGCTTCTGTGTTGAGATTGGAAGGAAGGGTAGGCCTAGAAAGACCTAATGGGTGCTGTTTATTAGCAGGAAGGCGAGAGAAACTGGTGGTCACAGTGGCGGGGTAGCAGAGGGGGTGGTGAGAAGTTTCAGGCACTCGCTACACCCTGAAGGTAAAGGCAAGAGGATTTCCTGATGCTCTGAATGTGGCTGTGATGAGAGAGATACCAAGGGTGGCTTCCAGGTTAACGGCCTGGAAATGAAATGGCTCTAAGCCAGCGTCTTTCCTTCAATGGGTAGGTATGGAGGGAGAGATCTAGCCTGTTTTTCCCAAGGACTCAGAGATCCAAGGACACACCTGGTGTCATCACCATGGTGGCCTTACCCAAAATAGCAGAACATGCCCAAAGAGCAGGCCTGAAGGACAGGTTGCTGGGGGAGGGGCACAGCCTGGCCACGCCCCACCCGGCCCCAGGCAGGCTCCGCCCACACACCTGTCCCCTCCCCTCCCCGACATGGAGGGGAATCCTGGGCCTCGCCCTTACTAATGTGTGTTTCGGAAATACTCTTTCTGTAACAGTCTCACTTGGAGCGTTGGGGAAGTGGTATCCGTTTTCGTAGGGACACAGGCATTTTCCTTCCTCACTTTATCTCCAGCCCGCTTGCTTCCAGATGAATCTGGGGGACACAGTCAGGCTCGCGCGGAGGAGGAGGCCGCTTTCCGAGGGAGAGGCAGGCGGCCTGCACGCTGCAGCTGGGGAACTGTTTGCGGTGACTCTATTTTTAATATACATTGCTGACCTTAATGATGGTCTATTGAGATGAGGGCAAGAAATGTCTGATCAAGTGGAGATTAATTTTTGACTCTGTCGCCCAGAATGCATGAAAATGTACTCCTTTTTCTATTTAGACTCCCAGGATGCTTTGATTGATTGACTAGTTTACAAATGAAGGTGATAAAATTAGGTTGAAGACCACATACATTTCTTAAAATGAGGCTGGCTGGTCGTGGAGACAATGAGGTTTGGACAGATTGTATTGCTGGTTTAGGCAATCTTCTGAGCATGTCAAGATTTATAGACCTGTACTGTAATGTTACAATTGTAGCTCACTGATATAGGTTTCTTTTCAAATTCTTTCCCATTTTATTTGGAAAAGGCCATTAGAGAGTTATAGACTATTGAAAAAGCTTTTTCTTTGCTAACCCTTAATAAACTCTTCCAAACAAGGACTACTGCATTTTTATATTAAATTTAGATCAAAATCTATAAAACATGCTACCCCAGGTTGGATAATTTGATTATTATTATCTAAATGGAGTTATGGTTCATATTGGTTTCCAGTAATGTACATAGTAAATAAAATGTAAGTTGAGATTTGTAGAAGATCACAGGATACTGGGTTTTCTTTTTGTTGTTTTTCCTGTAAGCCCTTCTTTGGGGAATTTTAGCCAACTTTCCCTGAAATGAGAAATTAAAAGAAAAAAAAAAAAGAGGTCCCTTTGGTGAAATTAATGCTGTGTCGAGCTAAACTCACATCACTATTATTAATACTCACTTGTTCTCACCCTCACAGAGGAAAGCAACAATGTCTTAGGAGTCGCCCAACTAATAAGATTTACCAAGGGGAGCAAAAAAGCATGAGAAAATACTCAGCAGAATTAGAAACAATTATTCCATTGTAAGTTATGATGTGAGAAATAATAGATGAGATTCTGAAGTTATTTATGAATTAGTCAATTCTGTTTCCTACATTTTTGCCATCAAAATAACTTATGAAATCATTTTCCAGGCCCAGAGCATTTTATGAGTGTTCTGTACTCAGTTAAAGACTTTCTTCCAGCGCTTTCTGAAGCTGCTCTGAATTCTTCGGCAATGCCCAGATTTTGACCTAACTTTGCCAACTCTGAGATCAAACCACTGGAAGTGCCAGAACCTTCCCCTGTCATGAGGCTGCAGTTGCACAGTATAGAGGAGGGTTCTAAGGATTTCACGAGTTTAGCGGGTAGGATTCAAAGGGGATCAGGAGAGTCCAATACAAAGATGTGAGAGCAGGGCCTGGCCCTCTGTAAGGGCTGTGCAGGTTGTGACAATTATTGTCATTTCTAATAGTTTTTTCACTGTGCCTCTTCCTTCCAGGGGCAGGACCAGCGCCATCTGAGTCTAGAAGCCCAGTGGAGGGTGCTGGGTGTCCTGGAGTGAATCTCTCACTGTCTCTGTTTCTCTGTCCTTAGGGTGCTCAGCTACTTCCTGGGGTAAAATGCAGTCACCGGCGCCTAAGCTCTCGGAGATGTTCACAGCTATGGGAACATTGGTAGGCACCATTTTTATTCACTTCCAGGTATCTGCCAAGGGCGGCTCACAAGGCCGTTGCCAATGCGAGGGAAAGTTTTAAGGGGGCTTAGGGTCAAGTGGTTTCAGAGCCCGGCAGACGGCACCTCTGATTTAGTTTAGAAGTGGATGAACTTTGAAATGCAGAGCATCATTTCTGCAGAAGGTCGTCATATTTCTTGATGATTTACACAGAGAAGTCTGGGACTGTGCCGGCTTCGTCTTGGAGCCTCCAGTGCCAGGAGAAAATGTGCTGATGGAAGGTGTAATGCCGGGCGGCTGCTGAGGACTGCAGGTGCCAGAGGAATGGCCGGGGTCCCTTTCTGAGGAGGCTTTCTGGGTCTCTTTCTGGGAGACTTTGCAGTCTGGGATTGTGTAGAGGAGGGTGACCCCACTGACTCTTACCTCCCTGCAGTAAGTGCCCGGCAGAAATAGGGGTTCAGGCTGCAGTGGGATGACAGGATGTGCCTTCCCCAGAGGTGGCTACCTGAGGGACAAGTGCCACCCACTGTCCCTCCCTTGTCCCATGTGTAGCCCCCCAGATTTGAAGAAATGGGTCTGTAGTCTAACCTCAGGACAGAAGAGTAAAAAGGTGCCTCTGGGTTGCTACTGCTCGAGTGTATCCACATATTAATATTTTAGGGGTTCAAGGCCGTGTCAGTTTCCTCAGTGACATCCTGTTATTTCATTATTTCATCCATGTGCAAAAAAATACTTTTTTTCTATTTAATCCCATGGGGCTTAATGAGACTATTTTCATTTTAAATGAAAAGAAAGATGAAGTCTAGGTATATTTTAATTTTTCATGCCTGACTCTTACGGAAAGGTTGCTGTCACTGTGGTGCAGGCAACTGGCTGAGGCTGAAGCTGGTCAGGAAAATCAGACCAAGTGGGAGGGGACTGAGTCCAGACTGAGAGCCCTGACAGGCTGAGGGCTCGGGAATGTGAGTGGGGTAGCAGCAGGGCTCCTCCCCAGTGGGTGGCTCAGTTCTCACGTGGGGTCTGCAGGGACCCCAGTGTTGGAGGAAAGGGCCTGTCTCCTTCCAGCCCTCCTGCAGGCTGTGGTGATGCTGGCAGTTACAGAGCTAGGAAAGCACATCCTACTCTGGGACCATGTCATTAGCCTATCAGTGATCTTTCTAAATGTTTTCCAGAAAGATACGAAATCTTAGCAACAGAGGTATTTAAAGGTTTGGATAAGTTTGAAACACAGCGATTTTTCAATCTTAGAAGCTCACCAATCCCGGGGCCTGATAGTCTACAAGTGTCTGCCATCTTTCTCAGGGTGTCAGACAAAATCGAGTGACGGATCACTTTTTGGTGTCACTGCTCGAGACCGGTGACAATCAGTGAAATGATTGTGTCTGCCTCTACACATATCTGTAATTGATTGCCTAAACCCTACGACTCTCTTTCCCCGTTGATGTGATGGAACATTGGAGTGAAATCACTCTGGATGAGGAGGAGCCAGGACCATTTGTTATTTACTTCCCTGCCCGCTTCCTTCTCCCCATCCGGCGCCAACTGTCCCACTAGAGCACATTATGGTGATCAGCCGGAATGTATGTACAGGAATCAATCAAGGCGAGGGCCGCCGCAAGAGTTATGACATTACAAAGTCTGTTTGTAACTTTTGATTTATGGAAGATTTTCCATTTTATAAATTGGGAGTGAGGCATGTCGGGATGTCTTAACCCTTGAGTCCCCCAACAGGAAAATGCATCAAGCATCAAAGCTAATAGATAACAGGGCATTTTGACTAGGTAGTGCTGGCAAATGATCAGAGTCTTGCATGTTTGGCTTGTGACTTTAGAAACATTCTCCCTCCCTCTGAACACATCTCCTGTCTTTCCTACAAAATAAAATTGGCTCAATTTCTGGATAAACACAAAAAATTGTCATTCAGGATTGACACCCACACACCAAGCTTTCTTCTGCCACAGGCCTGAAAAGCAACCAGGTCACAGTAGGGTCCCAAGGAGCTTCCACTCTCGGAGAGGGTGACTCAGGGAAAGAACATCCCAGAAGCCAACTCTCAGGCCCACAGGACACTGGACAGGTCCTTCACCCTCCCCCGACTCTTTACAGAACTGCTAAAGACAGGACAGAGCCAGGTTGGAGCCACTTTTCCCACACAGACACAACAGCACGTCCCATCTGTCATTAGTACCTGTGACTGTTCGGGCTCAGCAGTGATCGTGGTCCTAGCTCTGCAGGAGGTAGGAGCCCCTGTCAGCAGATCACATGTGCATTAAGATTTAGGCCTTTCCTACACATCTAGCACACCAGTCATTGCGAGGATCTCACAAAATGCCCCTGGCAGTCCCATTCTGCAGATGTGGAAACCGAGCAAAAATAGGAAATTCATCATCCAAGAAGGAGCTGCTGGTTATTGACAGCACAGGGCTTGAGACCAGACCTCCCCATCCTGGCTGAGCACGCCTTCATTCAACTGAATCCAGCTGTGTCTGAGGCCCCGTCACACACGGGGCACCGTACTGGGCATGCTCCCTTCCTGTCCCACTTTCTTAAGGTCAGCCATCCTGACTCCCAAAGGTCCCCCCCGGCTACGGGTTTTAGCGTCTGTCATTCTGATGCTGCAGAAGCAGCCTCTGTCCTGCCCAGCGTGGGGGTAAGCATGCCCCAGCTGAAGGACAAGCCTGGGTTTCCCCTGGTGGAGGCTGAGCTCAGGGAAGAAAAATATTTGTCCGGTCCCAAGGTCATGGGTCTGCTTTTTCCTTGGCAATTGACTATATTACCTTGTTGGAACTAAAGTTGTTTCTTTTTTTATTAGCAGGGTGGACCCATTCTGCTTAAGCTCCTTTTCCTTTTTCCTAATGTGAATCTTACAGCTAATAAGAATGCAGATCCCCGCAGACCTACTCTCTCTCTCTCATAATCCATTAGGAACATGAGATTGCCGTCTCTGGAAAACTTAAAAAACCATTTAAAAACAAAAAGATGAATAAATGAAAATGTTATGAACCTGGAAATGTTAATTAAGCCATTCTCAAAGAACAGACTTTCCAGCCCAGATTAAAACATCCCATCACTTTTAAATAGTTAACATCTTTCTCCTTGAAATAAGTCCAAATTAAGGACAAAATCATTATAAAAAGAAATAGTAAAGGGACCAGAAAATGGTGCTAAGAATTTGGCTACTGACTGACATATTCAAGTCAGAGCAAACCAAGAAGGCCAAGGCCACAAAGTGGGGTCTGTGTCCAGACCTCTGTGACACTCTGTGGTGACGTCCTGCAGTGGAGTCTGTCTCCAGACCTCTGTGGTGACATCCTGCAGTGGAGTCTGTGACCAGACCTCTGCGATGACGTTCTGAAGTGGAGTCTGTGTCCAGATACTCTGTGGTGACATCCTGCAGTGGAGTCTGTGTCCAGACACTCTGTGGTGATGTCCTCTGGTGGAGGCTGCCTCCAGACCTCTGCGGTCACGTCCTGCAGCAGTCTAGGCATCCTGATATGATACGACTGTTGAACTCTTCCACTTGTTTAGATTAGGGGACTAAGGCTCAGAGAGGATGAGTCATTTTCTTGAAGTCATTTAATAGAGCTGAAGCTCTGGGGTCTTAACCCAGTGCTCTTTCTGCCGCACCTCAGGGTTAGAATAACATGTGTTCCGGCCCCCCACCCCCCCCACCCTACCTGAAGACCTCCTCATTCATCCACATTTTTGACATCTTCTACATGCCAGGAACAGATCGTCTAGAGACACTGTGATGGGTACCTACCCTCAAAATAAAAACACACAGCCACGAAAAATCATTCCAGAATAATAGAAGTACTAACAACAATACCTTTTTTGAAAGTACTGACTCTACACTGTATTATCTAGAGATAGGCCTCCCAGACTGTTTTCTTTTTCAGTAAAGAAATAGGACAGAGCTTTGCTTGTCAGCATATTATTCAACTAACAACCTGAGTCCTTAGAAACACAGGCACAGACTGTAATACAGAGGGGAAAGGCTGTGTCCCCAAAGTAGCTAAACGTCCCCAACGAAGCCCATGCGCTAAATGTCACTCACTCAGCCCCACAGAAGGTCTCTTTAGTTTCTTCTTGGTATTATTTATTCCATTTGATGTATAATTCCAAGCAGATTTGAAGCAGAAAGTTAGTTGGTAACAGCCTGACAGCATGAAGAGGCGGCCATCATTTCTTCCCGATGGGACAGCCATTAGAATGGACAACTGACCTAACAGTGGCGCAGCTGACGGAGAAACCATGAAACTAGGAATGAAAGTACAATAATGTGGGGGCTTTTTGTTTAGGGGCTAAAAGGTCTATAAAGTATCTTCTGAGGGCATGTTGTGCTACGCACCACACTAATAACCAACAAAGATAACTTGGTTTTGGTGAGCACCCACCCTGTGAGAGATGGTGCTGAGTATTTTCATGAATTATTTCTAAACTTTGGAGCTCTTCAAGAGAGGTGATCTAATCCCTGTTTTATCCATCAGGAAACTAACATTCAAAGAAGTCAAATATTGTACCCAGGGTCATAAGACCTGAGATGAGTTCTAGGTGTGGTGATCGCACGCCAAGATTTGTGCTCTTTCCTTCATGCTCCGTGACTCAGAAGTGTCAGCAAGACCTGAGCAAGAAAGAAAATGATGCATCAGGCATGATGTTCTCAGTGCAATAGAATAAGGAGAACGGAATGCGTTTTAGAGATGCCAGCTGTACATGTGTGTACTACATAGACTAAGCTGGGAGATGCAAAAAGTCCCTCGATTAATCGGCATCATTGATAAATCAGGTACTAGTGAACAGGCACAATTTCTGCAGAAAATTTAAGCCCCTTTTTGGGTTATAACACTTAAAATGCTAATTGCTTCATGAAAATCATTCTGAAAGGTACCATATACTTCCTGGTTTGGGCACAGCTTGGAAATCCGTCATGACCCAACTGTCCAGATTGCTTTGGGACCCAGACCTGTAAACAATTCACCTGTGGGAAGGTGCAAACTAAGCCAGGTAGGAACCGAGAGGAGGAATAAATAAACCTTGCCTGGCAGATAAAATAAGTAAAAATAGATCCCAATTTTAATATAGTCCTTGGTAATATAACATTAAAAATGTTCAGCTTTTTTTTTTCTTGATGAAAAACAGGCGTCTATGGAAAGTCACCACAAAATAGTCATCAGTGTATGTGAGAAGTTCCTGCGATGGCCCAACGTGAACTGGTGTGGCCATTTAATGAGTCATCCTTTGGCTTCCAAGAGGTAGAGGGAACGTGAGCTGTTTTCCTGCAAGGAAAATAACAAGCTGATCTTCTAGGTTTATGTGGACTTGGGTATGGTTGATATTTTTATGTCATGTGTGTACATTTTCTGGATCTTTATAACAACTTTGTAGATGAAATGTCATTCTGTTGCCTTTGATATGGAAGAAGGCAGACCAGAGAGGTTAAGTGGCTTCCCAAGGGAGCATAGCTGGCCAGTATCCTAATCAGAACTAGAATTTAGGTCTCTGGACTACTGGCTGGTCTCATTCTATGACAGCGTGCTATCTCCTATATAACATGTCCTGGTTTAAATTTCTGCTTATTCTTTTCTGCACTAGCCAGAGGTCAGACGCATTTCTGCACTTGCCTCTGGACACCACGCTGGACCTCAGGGTTAGGATGACATTCCGTTGTTCAGTTCCATCCCACCCACCCACGTTTCCTGAAGACCTCCTCATTCATCCATTCCATGAACATTTTTGGCAACTTCGACCTGCCAGGGACAGATCGTCTAGAGACACTGTGATAGGCACCTACCCCCACAAACAAACAAAAAAAAAATTAAAATAAGAAAATAAAATTAAAACACCAAACACCTTATATTCCAGGAAGAAAAACAGGCACATGTACAATAAAGCGTGTATAAAAGGCAGGCTGTGGTAAACATTAGGCTGTAACAGAGACACAAACAAAATACCAAGAATTGCAAAGGAGAGGCTGGTTCTGACTGGCCAGGCAAAGTGATGACATGGGAGGTGTCATACATTTCAGTTAGACCTTCCAATGGCATGTTTTACATTTTGACTTGCTCTGTATCAGTCAGCTATTGCTATGATAATGCTGCATAACAAAACCCTAAAATGTCAGTGACTTATAATGGCAAATCTTTATTTCTTGCTCATAGGCCTGTGGGTCCTTGGGGAAGGTCTGCATGAAGCTACAGGCTGGGTTCAGATAGTTCCCACATCTCTCCTCCAGGTGTACAAGAGAGGACACCCATTTCTTTTTTCTTTTTCTTTTTTGAGACAGTGTCACCATATCACCATCAGTAGAGTGACATGGCATCACAGCTCACAGCAACCTCAAACTCTTGGGCTTAAGTGATTCTCTTGCCTCAGCCTCCCAAGTAGCTGGGACTACAGGTGCCCGCCACAATGCCTAGCTATTTTTTGTTGCTGTAGTTGTCATTGTTGTTTGGCAGGCCCAGGCCAGGTTCGAACCCGCCAGCCCTGGTGTATGTGGCTGGCACCCTAACAGCTGAGCTCAGGCTCTTGAGTCAATTTCTTAATGGGAGACCCATCAATGCTTCATAAGGCCTCTGTTTGGAGCTGGAACACCTGTCACTTATGCACACATTCCGTTTTTCAAAGCGAGTGACACAGCCAAGCTCAAAGTTGGGAGAAGGCAATGTACATTAGCCAGAGAGAAGCCAGGAGGAAGGAAGACCGTGAGCAGATAACACAGCCTCTTCACATGTTCTTCCTGCTTCTTGGGCTTTATCTACTCAGTGACTATGTGGTCTGGGAGCGCCTCTCTTTTCTGCATGTACCGCTGGCTGTGTTGAGAGGGGGTGAAGAAAGCAGGGTCCATGACAGCAGTTTGCGGCACTGTAGCCCCTTTCATTCACTCAAACACTGCCCTCCGAAGGAGAAGCTTCTTCCATCTCTCCCTGTGGGCTCCCCAGAAGTTAGCAAAGCGTCAGGCCCCGAGAGGGGACCCAAATTATATTTGTTAGATGAATGAATCAAATGAAAGAATAAAACTGCCATCTCTACTGTTTTGATCTCCCTGACTCTAGACTGTGGTTCTGCCATCTTGATAGCTAGTACGTGGCAGACCTCAGCCAATTAACACAGGTATGGTCATGTAACTAAAACTGTGTAGTCACTGAAAGGGATGGTATCAATTTTGGTAAAATATAGCTCACATACTGTATACGTGAGTGACTTTAATTCCCTTTTTTGATCATTTTTATTTTCTAAGGTTTCTATAATGAGTGCACATTTTTAAACAACAAAATGTAAAGGGCTAGGTGCCTATAGCTCAGCCACATTAGGGCACCTGTCACATACACCAGGGCTGGTGGGTTCAAACCTGGCCTGGGCCTGCCAAACAACAATGACAACGACAACAACAACAAAAATAGCCGGGCGTCATGGTGGGCACCTGTAGCCCCAGCTACTCGGGAAGCGGAGGCAAGAGAATCACTTAAGCCCAAGAGTTTGAGGTTACTATAAGCTGTGATGCCACAGCACTCTACCAAGGGCAACACAGTGAGAGTCGAGTCTGTCTCAAAAAAAAAAAAAAAAAAAAAAAAAAACCAATAAAATGTAAAGTTTTTTTAAAAGATAAAGTAAATGTACAGCATCATCTGTGAACATCTTCTAATTTTAGATGCAGTCTGGAAAACCAACATCCCTCACGGCCTGACATTTGTACTTTTGCTCTCTATGTCAATATACTCTAAAAGCAGATCAAATATCAGTAAATTGAGCTTCGACCTGAGTCTGTGCTCACATAAGAGGAATATAAAAATTAGCCTGCTAGCCGGCCTGTTGTAATCCTAGCACTCTGGGAGGCTGAGGTGGGGGGATCACTTTGAGCTCAGAAGTTCGAGATCGGCCTGAGCAAGAGTGAGACTCCATCTCTACTAAAAAAAAAAAAAAAAAAAGCAGAAAAACTAGCCAGGTGTAGTGGCGGGCACCTGTACTAACTACTCAGGAGGCTGAAGCAAGAGGATTGCTTGAGCCCAAGAGTTTGAGGTTGCTGTGAGCTATGATGATGCCACAGCACTCTACCTAGAGTGACAGAGTAAGACTCTTGTCTCAAAAAAACCCCAAAAAACCAAAACCAAAAACTGAAAGCCACTTATATTAAAAAACAAACAACAACAACAATAAAAAAAACCCTAACAATCAGCTATTTGCTATTTTACTGAAGCAACTTGGGAATTAGGAGGCCTGGACAAGCCTCTCTCACCAATTTGTTGTTCTTCATTGGACAAATCACCCAAAGCTTCAAAACCATGGTTTCTCCAAAGGAAAATGAAGTTGATTCCTGCCACACATTAGTTTAGGTAGGTGCCAAAAGACTGTGGTGTAATAATGATGTTCTCATGAAGAAACGGAGTAGAAAAGACATAGATTTTACTCTCAAACAGATGGGATTGTCTTCTCTGACCAAAGGCAGTGCTTATATCGAGGGCTAGCATTAACTAGCATCAGTGATCAGACGGTGCATTAGCTGAGATGACACAGCTGCACAAACAAAAAGATGAAAAATCTGTGATGACTCAGACAGAATGCAGACTTGCTTCTCCCCGTTGCACTGGCTCCCGCAGCCGTCTCTCATGTGCTAATTCAGGGATTCTCCCTCCATTCTGTGGCCTCAGCGACCTGTTGGTAGGAAGGAGAAGAGAGAGTAGGTCTTTGTCTTAAATAAATAAAAGCACAACACAAACAACAACAAAAAACCTTGGGCTCAGAAATACCAGTCACTTCTCACAGGCCTGTGGCTGCTTCTTAGTCAGAAGGTTGTGCCTGATCAAGTGAGGCCGGGAAACCTAGTGCACTTCTGTGTCCAGGGAGAAGAGGAGAGAGATTCAAGAAAACAGCTTGCAGTGTCTACCACAAATGCCTACTATGTGCCAGGCTTGGTGCTGGGCCACGAAGATACTGAGCTGAACGAGGTGCTTTTTCTGCCCCAAGGGAACTCGAAATCTAGTGGGTAAGGCAACCCCATATGTCCAGGCGATTGGGGTTCAGTGTAGAAGGTACTCTCCCAAAGCATTGAAGGCAAGCTTGCCTGTAGCTGGTGGGTCATGCAGGGCCTTGATTATGTCCGTTTTCATAAATGTTTATTGAGCACTGCTGAGGCAGGCTCCTCTTATGTGTAGGTGGGTGGACATACAGCCCAGCCCTGCAGGCAACAGACCTGCAGACCAACAAGACCAGAGGGATGACTACCACAGAACCGGGGAGTGGAGAAACATCTGGTCTGTGCGTGGTGGGCAGACGCTCTGTGTGTGAGGTCGGCACACCCGGGCTTGCCTTCCAGCTTTGCCACTGTCAAAGTCATGGCATGGCTTTGGGCAACTTTCCCCACCTTTCTGAACCTTTGTTCCTCATTTTAGATACAGGAATAAGAACTCCTAGTATGGTGGTCTATATAGTCTCAGGAACCAAATGCCCTGGTTCTTTAAACTAACTTCATGATGTTGGGAAATTCATCTAATCATGCAGGACTTCAGTTTCCTCATCTTTGAAATGGGGTGATAACAATACCACATTCACATGGTTGGTGGGAACGTATGAGTTCAGAGGACAAAGTTCTCCCTGCTGTCCCTGAAGTCAGTGTCAGAACTTGTCACTGTCGACCTTACAGTTGCTGTGGGTGTCACCTGAGACAAAGTCAGTGCCTGGTAAACAGTAAGTGCTCAACTCGTGGTAATGACCATCATGACAAGTGACAAGCTGGGGAGAAGTTGTTGAGAAACCAGATGGAATGGCATGAGGCAATACTTCCTGACCCCAATGTGTTCTTCACCCATCCCAAGACAGATGAGGCAGCAAGGCATGGGCTCTCGGAGGGATGACGCTCCCAGCTGCAGGCTGGAGGCAGCTCGGGCAAATAGGTTCACTTCCTATTTGCTTCCTCTGCTTCAGCCATTGCTGAGGACTTTGAGAATATGCCATAAAATTTAGGTGAAGGTAGGCAGACATGAATGATCTGTCCCAAGAATGCAGGAGGAAGGTCTCCCCAAGCACAGCATTCATTGGTTAGAGCTTCCAGAACCTTCCAAAATTCTGTATCCTTTTATAGCACCCCCCAAGTCCAAAGTAATGAAATAAAAGCATGGTTATAGGTAAACACAATTACAGCACCCGGGTAGCTCCTTGGCAGGCAGGGGGTGTTTGAGAGCGTTGGCTGGGGTCTCATTTTCCATAATCGAGCCCAGCTCTGCTGTGATCACTATAGTGTTATGACCTATGGGGCAAAGACGGTACCATATGTGATATTTCATTTTTGGGTAGCTGGGGGTAGTAACGAACCAGTTGCAGTCAAGTGGATTAATCTCTTTAGCTATTCAAAAATGAAACTTCGTGTACAGCAATTTGTTCTTCATTGCCCCCCCCAACACCGTAGCCTTTTTCGATTACGCTTTCAACAGAAAAATGGAGAGAAAGAAAAAGAAAACCTCATTGAAAAAATATTTTAACCTTTGCTAAATGCTGATATCCTTTCTGATTGTCAGTAAGAATGGCAAATACAACCCACAGATACGCAGCTTGGAGATCATGTTGTGGTTCTATTGGCCTCACGCTAGCTGATTATAAATCTTAAAAAATGGGATAAATAATCAAAGAGTTGGTACAGCATAGATTCTAGAGCCAATTTCATACAGTTTAAATTATCAATTGGTATTCATCCAAACTCCAAGGAGTACCCTAATCCATCTCACTCAGCAGAATGACTCAAACAATTACTGTGCATTTAATAAATAGAAGTTAATGATTAAAAACACATTATTGAGAATGAAAGACTCTACATAGGTGGGTATAGACATGTAACACAGCTGTTAATCCTCCATAAATTTGTTTTTAATAACACTGATGTTTTGGTTGCATATAATAACTATTTCATTAAATCTAAATTAAACGCATGGTTAAGCATATTTAAAACATGTAAATGTAATAATGTGTTGCTAGTGTATTTCCTTGTACGTTTCCACACAGTTCTAATAATTTTGACTAAGTATGGGAAAGTCCCTGGTCATCTGTGTGATATCTTTTTTCTGATATCATTAAGGGCTCCAGGAATTTAATTCCTCTGGCATCACTGGTCTCTCCATGTGCAGGAAAGACAGCATGCTTATCTACTAGAAAAAAATGCTTAAGGACCCAGCTGAAAAGGGAAAGATGCTTTCAAATAATAGCAAAAATATGCATCTTTCTTTTCTCAAAAAAAGAAAGAAAAGAATCTAATACTAAAAAAGCTATCTTGGAATAACAATCAAGACCATGTTGCTGTGCACGGTTTTTCATTTATGGATAGCAGGAGACGCTAATATACTTGCCTGTGGCTTGTGCATTACTATTCTCAGCTATGCAGAAATGGGATGTGATTTACGGCAACACATTCTTTGTTGCTGTTCCAACATACCTATTGTCTTCCCTGCATTCTGACTGGCTGGCTGGCTGGGAAAGGGGATGGTGCTGGACCACAGTCAATCATTATGGGTGTCTACAAATGGAGTAGGTGTGTGTGGCCTGGGACTGTTCAGCTTTGTATACCCAGCAAGCCAATCAGAGCGCAGGAAGAACAATCGCACAAGGTTTTACTGCTCTTTCAGTTTCTCCACTGATTCCCATTGCGGCTGATTATATCACAGAAGTTATATAAAAATCACATTAAATGCCAACTAAATCAAGACTTTTCATGCCTTTTTTTCAAAGCAATGAAATCCAGGACAAACACTATACTATGCATGAAGATCACCGCCTGGAGATCTGAGCTCCTCATTCCAGACGTCGTATTGGAAAATGGAACTGGAGAGAAGTGTGGTTTGTTCATCCTGTTATTTTCTGTGGTGCTTGCGCTGCTGTTTTGAAAGCTCACTGTAGGAGAGCTCAATTAAGAGCCTTCGTAATTTCCACCCGTTAACTTTGATTAAATAGGCTGTCTTGGAAGGGAATTCAGTAAATTTAGGCGATAAATGACCTACAGCGAGATTTCAACTTTGGAATTTTTAAATATTAGTGCCTGGACAGGCCGTTTCTTTCAGAGGTTTGCACTTTGCCAGCTGATTTGGAATGATCATGCTTTATTTTATCTGAGCAGAGAGCACAAGTGAAAACTTCCTTCTACTGGTTGGAACAACAGTGCCCTTGTAGCATCTTTGGAAAAAAAAAAAATCCTTCCTTCTACCACTAGTTGGATTAAGACAGTGTGAGGTTAGAGGTTCCCTTTCACCACATTCTTTTAACTCATTGGTTATTAGCTGGCTTTTTTGGTCATATTAGTTGCCAAAGATTAGAAAAAAAGCGAAGAGCAGTTTCCCCCTGATGTGCTGCTTCTTAGACAAGGACTTCGAGATTTTTTTTTTCTTTTTTTGAGACGGAGCCTCAAGCTATCCCCCTCGGGTAGAGTGCCATGGCATCACAGCTCAAGCAACCTCCAACTCCTGGGCTCAAGTGAGTCTCCTGCTTCTGCCTCCCAAGTAGCTGGGACCACAGGCGCCCGCCACAACGCCTGGCTATTTTTTGGTTGCAGCCATCATTGTTGTTTGGTGGGCCTGGGCTGGGGATTCGAACCCGCCACCTTAGGTGTACGTGGCTGGCGCCTTAGCCGATTGAGCCACAGGCGCCGAGCCGAGATTGATTTTTTTTTTTTTTAATAAATAAGCAAATTCTTGCCCACTGCACAAATGGGAAAACAATTTATCTTCAGCTCAGGACCAGTTAACCCAAGGAGTTGAACCCACTGCAGAAGATACCTGGCAATTCGCTGTTTACCCTATTCCTTTCGTGATATTTTTAAGGGTGGGGCTGAAAATTCAACAAAATCTGCTCCCGTTTATGCTGCAGCTCCTGGAGAGCAGGGTGATGATGAGTTTTAGTTTCCTGTAACTCAGGAAAGTTAAGTATTCCTCCAAATCTGTTTTTTTGTTTTCTTTCCCTCTCTGTAAAATGGGCTTCAGAGCTCACCTTATGGGGATTTTCTCTAGGTCGACTGTGATTGTGCAATCAGGCAGTTACTTACACAGGGGTTGGCAAATGTAGAACGGTGCTCAATAAATGCTGTCTTCATCCTGTTCCTATCAACACTTTTCTCAGGTTTATCTCCCTTGTTTAAAAAATGTGTCTGAGTAATAAAATCCTCTTACCTTTGCTGCTGCTCTTTGTGACTTTTTAAACCTTTAACACCAATTCATTCATTCTACCCAAGCATCAGTTCTGGGAGTTGGGTATAGAATTATTTCACTCTCCCTTGATTGCCAAGGAGGGCAAGATGAAGCAGAATTAAGTGGCTTGCCTAAGGCAGAGCCGATGCAGGTGTTGGAACTACATTCCTGATTCATTCACTTTCTACTACATGAGAGGCTTTCAAACTTCTCTCCCCAGTGGGGAAGGGGCAGGTCATGGTTTGCATCAGAATGCCAAAGGCGTTTTCTGTCCTGCGGAATACTATTGCGGAGAGGGCACAGTCCATGGGTTGGAAGTGGCAGCATTTACACACACACGGCCAACTTGGCCTAAAAAAGAAACAAACAAGAAAAAAACAGTGTCAGCAGCATTCACACTTCTGAATATATTAGGTTTGTAAATCCAGGGTGCAAATTGTTTGTAGAATCTCAATTAAAGCCCTTATAATATTGTCATTTGTAATCAGTTCACTATGAAAACAGGACTTCCAGAGGGCACTAAAATCATTTGAACTTGCGATCTGTGATAGATTTGAATATTCAGATAAGGTCAGCGGTCAGAGCAGAGGCGACAGTTTCGGTCAATAAACAGGTTTAGTGAGACAAAATCTTTTTGTCTACAAGGGAATGGCTTGGAGAAATTGGTTCTCAGGGGGGAATCAAAAGATTAAATTCAGCTGCGTTGCCAATTTATTTGCAGGCCTAACAAGTGTGCGATGGAAATCTTTGGAGGGGGAGGTGCCTGCCCCGGGGAGAAGCCCCTGTTGACAGCATCAGAGGAGGCTCCCAGGCAGCTGTCCTGCCCAGCTGAGACTGAGCTTAATGGAGAGAGATTCATGGGGAGAGAGTAAGAGCTTCCCAGGGCTGGGGAGGTGCTCCTGGATTAAGCCAGTGCAGGGAAGGGTGAACTAACTGGGCTGTGTTTGTTTCACGTTCTTCCAGAGTCAGCTGTCCTCTGCCCCGCCCTTAAAACTGCTTTCTCTGGATGTCTCTCTAGCAAGACAGGAGAAGTTTCTCTCTGGGTCTCAGTACTAGGAAGCTTTGTGCTTCTCCGAGTGCCTGTTCACCTTGCAGACTCTGTGAATCACATGATCCCACCATTTCTAGACGATGCAGGAGGGTTGGGGGTCTTCCGGCTGCCTGGGGAGCTTCTGTGGGGCTGGGAGTGAGAGCAAAGGCTGACAGAGAGATGGCCCTGGTGACTTGGATCTCAGTTTCCACCCAAAGCACCTCTGGGTTATCTGTTTTCTATGTAAGATTTTATTTGAAGAAAGGATTCAAGGACAACAAAAAGGTCTGGAACCACTGACTCAGCACCACTTGCTCCTTGCAGCAATCAGCATGACCCAGAGATGGTGGGAGGAACCCCTAGGGACCCCCCTCATGGTCCTCAGCTCCTCCAGGCCGCCTTCCCCTCTGCTACCCCTTCCCTGCCCCCCCTTCCCAGCTGGGTGCCCCCTTCTCCCCAACCCCTTCCCCCTGGGCTTCCTCACACCAGCTCTTTTCAGCCCCTGAAGCAAACAGGTCTTCCCAATGCAGAGCTGCTGAACAGAATTCTTCTCCAGCTTTTGTCTGACCATAGAATCAGGTGGGTTTATGTTCAGCTGTAGACAACAGTGAAACTCAAAGAACAGTGGCGGAAACAAAAGAGACATTTATACCCCTTTTATTAAAAACAGAGGGAGTCTAGGGTCTTTTGTTAAAAATGTAGGACATCTAGGGTCCCTGTGGTGTCTCCAGGATGCATGGGGACTTTTCTCCTCAGCCTCCTGCAGCCATGCCTTTTGCTTTCAAGATCACCTCCTGGTCCCAATGACTGTCAGAGCTCCAGCCACCAGGGCCATCCACAGGAGCAAAGAAAATGCCTTTCCCAGCCAGGCGGCTGTCTTCTAGCAGTTCCCAGAAGCCCGTATAGTGCTGCAACCTACATTTTACTGACCAGAACTTAGTCATGTGGTCGTCTCCCACTGCAAGGGTAGCTAGAAAACACAATGTTTTATTGGGACTATAATGTGCACAGAGTTCCCTCATTAAGAGAGAAGGGGAAATGGGAGTTAGGAGGCGACTCAGGGAGGTCTCGGGTTCAATTTCACTTCCCCCACCTAAAGTGCGGTCTTGATCTTGCCTAATATTTGCTCTCTTAGAATGCTATTCTTTTCCTTTATGGAATTTTCATAATTTATAACTACATGTCTAACTTAAAATTTGTCTTCGAAGCTGGATGGTACGTTCTCCAAAGGGAAAAACTGAGCCTTTTTTGAGCCCATGTTGTGTCGTCGATGTCCAACAAAACGCCTTCCGTCTGATGGGTGAAATGCGTGTTTGTCAGATAAATGAACAAAGCGATGAATTTTATTTCCCTGATTGTACTTGTTGCTGGAAAGTTCAGAGCCGAATCTGTGTTTTAACGTCAATAAATGTTCCTGAGTTCCTGAAGGGCATCTGGCTTACTGAGTTCACATAGGCTTTAATTTTATTATTATTATTATTTTTTTTTTTTTTTGCGGTTTTTGGCCAGGGCTGAGTTTGAACCCTCCACCTCCAGCATATGGGGCCGGCGCCCTACTCCCTGAGCCACAGGTGCCGCCCTAGGCTTTGATTTTTTTCACGTCTTCCTCTTCACTTCAGTTTCCTAATTTAATCAGTAAATGTGCTTACATTGTAGGGGAGTATATATTTTAGAAGCCCATTTTAATCCATTTGGAAACTAAGGGAAGAACGTAGATAAAATCAGTGAAAGTGGTAAAATTGAAGTATTCAACAGAAATGCTTTGAACGAAATTTTGTGTGTGGGAAAAAAGTCCAACAACAATAAAAGAGAAAAGACGTCTCTTTCAGCATGTTGCTTGACAGTCCCAGTTCCAGCTGCATTAATGTTAGTGAAGAATAATTAGCTAACTATAAACAGGCTGCTATTGGAAGTCACCTCTGAGCAGCAGGAGTTGGGCTGAGATCACACTTAGGCAGCCAAGGATGGTTAACCTTTGCCTGGGTTATAAAATGGCCCATTTGAGAACTGTTGCCACCAGATCTATTACCTGGATATCAATTGGATTATTGAGTGAGAGATTTTACACAATGTTTAGTATGATGATATACAACTGGTTACAAACTGTTTATGACAAGTCGAAAAGCTAATAAAAGATTAATGCACATTTAAGTAGATTTTTCTTCTTTGAGTTGCAGTTAATTTATGCATATAGAACACCATACTTGTATACTTAAAAGAGATGCTGGTTTAGTATTTGTAATGAAGAAAGATGGCTGTTGAATATGAAAGTGAATGAGTAATGGGGACATCAGAGCTCCTGTCTAAAGGGGATTTTTAGTTCACTGGGATCTTTCATTGAAATTTTTTTTTGTAGTTTTTGGCCGGGACTGGGTTTGAACCCGCCACCTCCGGCTTATGGGGCCAGCACCCTACTCTGAGCCACAGGTGCCGCCCCTTTCACTGAAATTTTTATCTGGTGCAAAGTTTGCCAACTGAACCTTAGTTTGATTTAGCAAATGTTATAGATCAAGACAGAATGTACCTCATGACCTTGCATTATATTAACATGTATTTCTTTTTAATTACAACTTTTTTCCTTTGGCAGGTATAAAGTGCATAGCCTGGAGCAATCTTTTATTTTTAAGATCTTTTTTTCTAAGAAGCTTATTTATTGTCTTTAAATTGTTCCATGAAAAGTCTTTTTTGGACAGGGGCTGTGTCACTTAGGCTGCTTTTACATTTCCCATAGTGACTAGTGTTCATTATACATTGGGTAGGGGCTTAAGAAGTTATTTGAGTTTGAATGAGTCTCTCCCCTCCCTCCCTCTCTCCCTCCTTCCCTTCCTTTCTTCCTTCCACAAGCATTAATTGGGTAGCTGCTATATTCTAGGCCCCTCCCTTGTAGGGAATTAGGATACCAAGACGAAGCTGGCATACATCTCATGTCTTGGGCTAAATAAAGGTGTGTCTTGATGTGGATGATGCAGTGAGACCAGAGGCAAAGCTTCCCCTGCCCTCCCAGGCGTGTTGCGGTATCTCTTTGTGGAGACATGATAAGGGAATTCAATGAGAACACGCCTGTGAGGGATACTACCCCTCTGTGGGTAACGGAACGAAGCCATGTGGGGAAAGTGGTCTGTAAACTATAATGTGCCGTGCAAATATATCATTATCACAAATTCTATACATGTCACTCCCCACATCACAGACTATGAGCAGGGGCGTTGTCTTACGAATCTCTGTTTCCTCAGCATGTTATAGGCAGCTGTAACAAGCAATCCATAAATATGTGCTTGGTTAAATGCTGAAGGTTTGTTTTTAGTATTATCATCATCATCACTAGGATATCAACTTGCATCTTGTTGTTCTGTTTTTTTTGGTGGGGGCTGAGTTTGAACCCACCACCCCCGGCATATGGGGCCAGCGCCCTGTTGTTCTGTTCTGTTCGGATGCTGATGAGTTGTGAGTGCTCTGACCACACTGGGGTGGCCAGTGCCCGGAGCCCCTGTGCCCTGTACTTGAACACTGGGTCAGAGCTGGAGAAATCAGCTGGCACAAAACACAGTGAACACAAAACAGTAGAAAGCACTGTAGCCGAGCAGTTCTGGTCAGAGAAGACAAAGACTATCAAGACCACTGAGTCTCCCGCATCCAAACTTCTGCTCTGTTAGAGGTTTTCAGTAATGTCAGGCTCAGATGTGTTGACGTGAAAAACATGGCTGCTGAAGGAAAAGCCCTCTTTGGTCTTTAATTTTTCGAAGCCTCCCGCACTCTCTATGAGGATCCTATTTTGTATCACTTGATTAAATTATTTTGTACTCATATGAACTGTGGACAGAGACAGTGATAGATGCTTTGCACACCAAAAAATCTTCTTTTAATCCTGTTCAAAACCCTGTGAGGTTGGCAATATAATCACCACCATTTTTACAGATGAAGAAACTGAGAAAATGAGAAATGGTTACGTAGCATTTAAGCCATAGAACAAAAATGGAAAATTCTGGCTCTAAAACCTGGATTTATTATTATTATTATTTTAACATATGCATTTTTTTTTTTTGAGACAGAGTCTCGCTTTGCTGCCCTGGGTCAAGTGCCGTGGCATCACAGCTCATAGGAACCTTAAACTCTTGAGCTTAAACGATTCTCTTGCCTCAGCCTCCCAAGTAGCTGGGTCTACAGGTGCCTGCCACAATGCCCATCTACTTTTGCTGTTGTAGCTGTCATCGTTGTTTAGCAGGCCTGGGCTGGGTTTGAACCCGCCAGCCCTGCTGTATGTGGCTGGTGCCCTAACTACTGAGTTACAGGCACCCAGCTACCTGGCTTATTTTTAGAGAGAAGATCTCGCTCAGGCTGGTCTCCAACTCCTGAGCTCAGGTGATCCACCTGCCTCAACCTTCCAGCATGCTAGGATTATAAATATAAACGATCATGCCTGGTCAACACATGCCCTTTTGTTTTATTTTCTTGTGTTATTATTTCAGAGGATTTTTAAAACGCTAGCCCCATTTTCTGTTTTGAAAATTTCCAAATATATATGTGTACCCCCCAAATTTTAAGGTATGTTATAGCAAACATCTATATACTCTCCAAAGAGTTGAAACAGTTATTAATATTTTGCCACAGTTGTTCTCTTTCTGATTATACATACATATTTTTTAAAATTCCTGAACGATTTGAACGATTGTGCGCTGTGCAGCTGGTGGTGACACTGCACCCCTGGATCTCTCAGTGTCTCCCAGGAGAAAGGACGTGATTTCTCATACCCACAATACCATTGACCTACCTCAAAAAAAGAAAAAAAGAAGATGGCAATTCCTCGATACCGTCTGATATTCAGTCCATGTTCAAATCTCCCGATTGACTCTATTCTGTATCGCTGCATAACATGCTTGTGACTGATCTATGCTGTGTCCTTAGATGTGACTGGGGACTCTGGAGGACACAAGCCACAGCAGAACCAATCAGGGTGATTAGAGACTCCTCTGTCTGATTTTATGATTTTTAGTGCAAGGGTCTTCTCCTCTTCTTCCTCCTTCATTTCTTTTTGTTTGTTTGTTTATTTTTTATTTTTTTACAGTTTTTGGCTGAGGCTGGGTTTGAACCTGCCACCTCTGGCATATGGGGCCAGCACCCTACTCCTTTGAGCCACAGGCGCCACCCCTTCATTTCTTTTTGGCTTCAGTGTAGTCAATTTTTGATAGCATCTAAAATACCAAATCATGCTTATTCATGAAATACTACTTGATATACTTTTCTGACTGTACTTTACCGTTTTTGGCCAGGGCTGGGTTTGAACCTGCCACCTCCAGCATATGGGGCCGGTGCCTTACTACTTTGAGCCATAGGTGCTGCCCTCTGACTATACTTTAACAACATAATTTTCATTACAAAAGTCATACATTCTAAATAAAGAAAAATTAGAAAACTTGTAAATTAGAAAAAAAAGTATTTAAAAAATCCATTACATTCCCTCCAGCTATACCTAAAAATGTTCCAGACATTTTTTAATATGCACAGAATGCCTAGAAACAGCTAGGATAATATACACCTATCATTTCATCGTCTTCTTTTTTTCCTACAACATTTCGTAACAAATATATTTGCAGCATAATGGTTAAGGGTGTGGGGCTCAGAGTTGGCCTGTCGGAGTCTGAATCCTGATTCGGTCACCTGTGAGCTGTGTGACCCAGGGTAACCATATAACTCATTGCCAAAAAGAGAACAAAAGCAAGAGTGAAAGGGGACCCCATTAATAATCAACCCAAGACATCAGGCATGAAGTGAGACTCCCAGAATTATGGTCACACCACCATGGCAAGTTACCAATATATGAGGCTCAGTCTCCTTATCTAACAAAAAGATTGTCGTGGCACTCAAATGAAGTAAAAGCACGGATAGTCCTCGAGTGCACTGTGGGTGCTGGCTATCATTGTGGTCTTTTAAACACTGTGTCGTGGCAGCGTGGTGTCCCAGTGGGAGATGTGGCCCAGTTCATCTCATGATCAGGGCGTCTGAGAGCTGGAGCCTCAGACTTCCCTCCCCACTAGTGTGTACCGAGACTCCGTGTCTCTGCTGGCTGTAGGGATGGCCTTGGCTTAGCCCCATTTTACAGAGTGAGAATCCTGGGGCTTCAAGGTCAGCCCTTTAGAAAGTGGTGGAAGAGACAGATGGGTCTGTTCTCTGTCCTTGTGCTTGTCACTGTTTCTGCTCATTAAGAGTTTTGTAATAGTAGCAGTTACTTAAGGGAGGAAAAACCCCCACCCATTATAAGAAGGACCATCATGAACAACCCCTCTCAAGAGATAATCACAAAAGTCACTGCCCTTACAACAGCTGGTGTAAGTAAGGCCGAGGCATCAAAGGGAGGGAGGCAGGTTGGTAACTGGGATTCCCCACTAAACTGCTCCCTCCGCTACATAAATTACTTCCAGAAAGAATGGAATCTATGTTCACCACCCAGACCTCAGGATTAACCTTTGAATCTCACCCACCTGCCTAGCGCTCCCACAGAGAGGGGAACTGGGGCTCTTTACCTCCTGCTGAGCTCAACCTCCCCGCTAGTGTGAGTTGTCAGTAAAACTTCTGCCCACTCTGGTTAAGGATGCGTGGCTTGGAAGATCTATACACATAACATCTACACACACATACACATAGCAATCAAGAAAAATCTTTCTTTCTACTAAAAATAAGACCCCGTAGGGCAGAGACCTCATCACAGTGAGCATCTGGTCTCCATCGCTCTGGGATGGGGCATTCCCTGGATAGCCTCGATAAACACTCATCAAATAGTGACTGTGTCAGAGAGGAAGGGGGGTGGAACGTCCTGAGGACGGGCACCTTTTCTAGGCTTTTCCAGCTGGTCCTGACCACGTTGATGAGGGTCACCGTGCTTTTAATCAGTGAACACTGTTTTGGAAACGAAACAGGATTCCAAGTCTTCTCTTCCCAGTGGGAGAGTCTGTCATGGCAATGCCATTTCAAATACAAATGCCGTTCCAGGTCTCGGGCGTGATGCATAACCAATACTAACACATGCCATTTGAAGCTTTAGCAAGACAGTCCTCCTTCAAATTTATAACAGTCTATGTTTAAAAACCTGACAAAACCAAAATGTGTTCTCCATAAATTATAGTGGCACCATTGCTGCTGCCGAAGTGAAGGTTGTGTCAGCGTTTCCATTATTCTGTGGATTGTTGTGTTCAGGGCTTCAGTTCTTGGCTATAAAAATGCACCTTGGGTTTAAAACTGGCAAGGAACACCTCAGCCTTGGAACAAATTTCCTTCACCAAATTTTGAGAGCGAAACCATTCGTTTACCTCCCCCTTTGTCAATGACTTCTGTGAAGAGAAACATCTATGAATTTCATTTCCAATTTCGTTTTTTATAAGCCGGATAGTTTTTAGATCTTTACTGAACAATGGCAAAGTCTTGTTTTTGGAGTTAGAGGGAAGAAAAAAGTGGTGAGCCTTGCGGTAGAAGAAAGATGCTGTTATAAAACCAACCCATCTCCACCCCTCCCCCTTCTGATTTCATTAAGAAGGGTTAACAATGGTTTTATTTTGACTTGGGCAAATCAGATGGCTACAGTTGGTGGTGAGATCTGATTATGTGATTAGGTTAACAACCCTCTCAACAGCAGACCTTATTCTGCGCTACTTGTTAGGTGTAATTTCCCATTGGCTTCCTGGAGAAATCATTTAGTATAACTGTTCATACCCTTAATTAAATTTCTTTAGTTTCATTTAAGCATGTATTTATTTATGGTCCCTTGGGCAAGTAACATTTCTCAATATGGTTCTTGATTGTGCTATCAGAATACTAATTTTTAGAAAGGGAGCTACAACTATTAATTTAGTACGATACAACATTTAAATGGTTTTGAGGTTGTGATCTTCCTTCCTCTGAACCGTAGCTTCCCCTAAAATCAGAAGTTACATGAGTCATATCTTACTGATTTTTCTTGAATTTTACGTGTAGATGGATGTGTGGACTTCCACCTCAATTACACTGTTTGGTTTTTCTCAACAAGCACCCTTGCTACCCAGCCATGAGGCAGGGAGGGAAGGGACACAGCCCATCCCCAGTGGTCAGGGAGGACATCCTAGAGGAGGCAATGCTGGGGCAGAATCCCAAAACATGGATGGGCAATATCTAGGTTTGAAAGGGAAAAATGTATTCAATGCGCCTAAGACAGGGAGATATTCTTAAATAAAAGATCAAAAATGTCACAAAATAATGTATTTGGGGACTTACAATGCTGAAGGCGGGAAGGGATATGCAAATAGTGGTTTGGGGGGAGAGGGGGGACCACTAGAATTAATACTTTTATTATTTTTTTAAATCAGGGCTTCTGTGCTGTTGAGATCAGTGCGGAAGAAACAGTAGCAGGTGGCCAGGCCGAGCAGGATGCCTCACTCACAGCAGAGAATGTTGCTGCCACTCAAAGTCACCAGGGGCCCAAAGAGCTCCTGCTGAGACCCCCATCCTCTAACAACACACATGCTCAGAACAGGGAAATGTGCATTTTCTGGAGAGGGAGAGACAAACCTTTTGTTTAGCTAATTGGCTTGACAGAGTGTGTGATCCAGGTGTTCCTGAAAGAAAAGGCTCCAGGGTCTGGGTGCAAAATGCCTAGCACAGGGGTCCGAGGAAGGGCTTAGTGGTATCCATTTTTATTGTGGGTATTAATATTTTCATTGGCCTTTAAATAAATAATGGAAAATGTGCTGAATATTAAAAAGACTGTGTGGTTTAAAGGGACTGTGTGTGTTACATATACAGTGATTATTATTAAAGGAAAGGTCTCAAGATGACTAAGCTTTCACATCAGATGACCACAGTGTCCCCAGCACCACCTTGCAAAATATAATCCAGGAAAAATTTCTCATGCTAAGTTCTAGAGGGCTAAACAATTGAATAATAAGGGATAGTAGTTAATCACCACCTGCTGGAGGGCCAGGGAATGGGAGCTGAGGCAACAGATGTCGAAAGTTTAGCAGGTGCCTTGTGTGTGAGAGGGAGTCAATGAGTGCTATGTCCTCTCTGACCGGACAGAAGCACTGAGGGCCCCAGGCTGTTGCTGCCACTCCCTGGGTGAGAGGGAGAGGCCTGAGAACTAGAGCCAGCTGCCTTCACTTGCTCCCAGGCCTCACTGTCCTACAGTGGCCAAGCCCACTTCTTGAAATAATCAGCTGCCAGGGACACCAGGAGCAGTAGGGGCAGCAGGGCCAGCAGGAGGGGGAGAGGCCTCCGGGCCCCTGGTGTGAGGGGCTGAGCCTCCGAGCTGACCACCAGGAGGCAGGATCACATCGTCTAACCTACCGGCAGGCTCGATGGGTGTCTGGACAACTTTTAAAAAGAATCTGCTTGCTGTGTCCAAAAGTCACGCACCCACCTGGTTTATCAAGGATTTCAAAAAGAGAGAGTCTTGTGTTTGAATTCTGGCTCTGCCACTTGCTATTTGTGGGACCCTTGGGAAGTCACCTTTGCAAGCCTCAGTTGGTTCATCTGTAAAATGGAGGTAGTGATGTCTGCCCCCTGGGTTGTTGTGAAGATTAGAAATAATGTCTAGGCTAACAACTATTAGTACTGTAAACCGGTGGTGCTGAGCTGCGTCCCATCAGATGTCTCTAAATCCACCCCCCTCCCACAGGCCCTTTGGGAGGCAGCTCAAGAGTAACAGAGTTGGAAATCTGAACCCTTGTCAGGGCCCCAGCTGCCGCCTTTGGAACACACTGAAAGGGACAGAGGGAGGGGCAGGGGGCTCCAAGTGCCAACGTCCTGGCAGGACCCCACCCAGCCAAGCAGCAATCTCTGCCCTTCTTTGGGAAACAGAAGAGCGTGTCTTTTATCCTCCTTGTGGGAGAAGGCTGGAGAACTGTGTCTAGGCAGCGATGCCAAAGCCTTGGGTTCTCCACTGGGTCAGTGGCCCCTGAGGCCCCTCAGGAGCAGAGCTGGAGGGTGGAGAGGCCTTTGAAGAGAAAGACCCAGGGTATAGGTGTCCCTTTGGCTCCTCCTGCCCTGCAGGTCAGCTGCCCAGAGAAGTGTTAGAACCAGAGGGGACCTCAGGGCCAGCGGTGCCCAAAGATAAATTTTATTTGACCACGTTTCCCACACTTCCCAGCAGCTTGGGCTCAGGATGGGATTGGGAAGACATCCTCTGCCTCACTCTGCCTTTCAAAGTTATGATGTCCTCTAATTGATGCAGCCTAATTTGCATCCCTAACTGTAAGGAAATGGGAAATGTGATGTGTCATGTTCTGGTCTCTGATGGACAGGAGGCCTCCCACAATAGTGGAGTGAGAAGCTCGTCCTCCCCTCTGGATTTAACAAGAAATCCAGACATTTCACAGAAAAACCCAGCTTTTCAGCTTTTCCTGACAACTTAGAAGACCCAATAGCAATGGGCCATCACTCCCACGTCACCGGCCCGCTGGCACTCAGTGGCACCACCAGCACCAGCTGCCTGGCCCCGACAACAGCAGGGCGGTTTGCAACCCTCCGCGCAGAAGCCAGACCCTTCTGCTGGAGGCTGCTTGGCTGAACTTGTGACCTTATGGATGAGGGGTAAGGCCCAGGGGAAGGACCTCCTCTGGGTTCCCCGGCTCTGGATGGGCAGTGTGGACTTGGGGACCCATCCCCCGAGTCTCTGGAGCCCTCTGTCTCCACCATATTGTTTTGCCTTCACTCCATGGCCTCAGCAGGGGAGAGTGATAATGGACTCAAAGGGACCTACTTTCTACACCATGCTGGGCAGGACTGGTGTGTGGGATGGCCTTTCACATCCTTTGGGATGGCTGCACGATATCCAGTTGGTGGTCCTGAGTTTTCAAACATTTATGTTCTTTATTCTCTCTTTTAAAAGGCAGGGAAGAGTATAACATATTTCCCACAAAACGATTAACATTTAATAAAAAGTTTTAATGCTGTCGGGAAAATTAGGCTCTCCAGAATGATTCATTCCCAGAGGGTTTCAGACGGCCAGGCTTGCACTGAAATCGCTCTCCTCTGAGCCCCTTTGACTCACCTGGAGCATTTCCATGGGTGCCATCCCATTGCAATCTTGCTAATTTTTAAAAATTGTAATGTCTAAATCATGTGATTCTCCTTTGAATATCACTTGAAAACGCAACACACAGAAGAGATAGATACAGGGTGGTCCTGCATGAGGCTGGGCTGGGGCTCTGTGCTTCCCTGCACATTCCCCTCTCCCACCCCTCAGTGCCCACCCGGGAGGCGCCACCACCCGGCCCAGGCCAGGGCTTCTCCACACCTCTCTCTCTCTCATCAGTCCCAGAATCACCAGGGAATGGTGGAGAAGGTGCACATTCCTTGACCTCACACTGACCCGATGGTTTGAGTTGGGGCCTGAGAATCTGCATGCAAACAAGCTCTGAGAAGTGACAATTCTGCACTCTGAAGCTGGAGAAACTCCATCCTGGGCTTCTGGAGAGCACAGTTGGTAAATACACTCACTCTCTTTATATTAGGCTCATGGCATAGATGGAATGGGCATAATTGTCCTGGCTTTACAGTTGACACTACGTCTGCCCAAGTTGCACATTTCACTGGCAGAGACAGAAGCTAAACCCTGGGCTCCTCAACGCTGATCCTCCTCCGGTTTCCTCCCAACAGGAAGGGGGAAGGGGCGGAGGTGGCTAAGCACCGTGTGGGCCCAGCTCCACATTCTACGGAACGGAGCATCACCCCAGATTGTCTCCAGCTCTCCCCCTGTCCTTCTCTGGGAAAGGGAAGGGCGTCCCACAGAGGGCAGGGTGTGTCATCCACGAGAATCTGAAGGGAATTCTGGTCCTTCACTCTACTAGTCATGACACAGTCAGCCCTCTGCATCCAGGGTTCCAAATCCACGGATTCAACCAGCCACTGATCCAAAACCTCCATGGAGAGACCCCCCCCCCACAGCTGACCACCTCCCTACCCAGACCACCTCTGTACACTGACCATCCCTACCTGGACCACCTCCCTACCCTGACAACCCCTACCTTGACCACCCCCTACCCTGACCACCTCTGTACACTGACCATCCCCTACCCTGCTGCCTCCCTACCCTGACCACCTCTGTACACTGACCATCTCTACACTGACCACCCCCTACTCTGCTGCCTCCCTACCCTGACCACCTCTGTACACTGACCATCCCCACACTGACCACCCCCTACTCTGCTGCCTCCCTACCCTGACCACCTCTGTACACTCAACATCCCTACACTGACTACCTCCCTATCCTGACCACCTCTGTACACTGACCATCCCTACACTGACCACCCCCTACCCTGACCGCCTCCCTACACTGAGCACCTCCTTACCCTGACCACCTCTGTACCCTGACCACCCCCTACCCTGACCACCTCCCTACCCTGACTGCCTCTGTACACTGACCACCCCTACACTGACCACCCCCTACCCTGACTGCCTCCCTACACTGAGCACCTCCTTACCCTGACCACCTCTGTACCCTGACCACCCCCTACCCTGACCACCTCCCTACCCTGACCGCCTCTGTACACTGACCATCCCTACACTGACCACCCCCTACCCTGACCGCCTCCGTACCCTGACCACCCCCTACCCTGACAGCCTCCCTACCCTGACCGCCTCCTCAAGCTGACCCAGTTTTCACAGACGGGACAGGCCCACACGGACGCCTCGTACAGCAGGCCTGGTTCCTCATGTCCACCCCTCTGCCGGTTGAGCATTTTGTTACAGTTCCTTGAGGTGTCAACTTACAAAGGTTCTGCTGTATTTGGAAAAAGAAAAGCATAATAAGACAAGAAAAATAATACAAATTTTAAAAAACAATGGAGATAACCCACGTTTACTGCTGATTTAGGTTTTAAAAGATGGTTTAAATCACAGAGGCATAGCTGTGCAGGTTGCACAAATACTGCATTTCGTTTCGGGGACAGGAACGGCCCACTCTTGGGTCCCTGGGGAGGCGGAGGGACGCCTGTGTATGTAAAGGGCCCTCATATCCCTAAGGAGTGGCCTCATGCAGGGGGGGCCCTGTGGACAAGGGTCCTCTTGTGCTTTTGGCTCGTCCGGGGAAGCGCCTGGGTCGTCTCCAGCAGCAGTCCGTGGGGCACGTCTCCCCGGGATAAACTGGGGTCTCCAGGACGCCGCTAAGCGCAGGTCTGCGGAAGCCGGAGCCACCGCGCACCGCAGGGACCTCGGGCCTGGACACCTACGTCGCCGGTGGCTCCCGCGCGCCCTCCCGCCGGGGCGCGGCCGCCCTTCCTTCTGGATGCTGGGGAATGGAGTCTGGGGTCCTGGTGTCTGGGTCCCCGACGCCTTTACCCTTCGTCTAATTACCTCTGAGCAGGGGCCTGGGGGCGGGCGGGCTGGAACGCGGGGTCCCCGCCCGGCGACCCGCCACCGCCCCGCCCTCCTCCTCTGACCCCCACGAGAGGCTCTGTGCCCCAGGCCGCCCACAGGGCGCTGAGCGCGTCTCCTAGACCTAGAGAGGCTGGGGCGGCAGTGACAGAAAGAAGAGCCACTTCCTGCGAGGGGGAAGGGGAGCTGCTGAGGGGTTGTGGTGGTCAGGAAATGGGGAGGCGTGAGGAAGCTACCCTGGGCGTCCCCCTGTCCACTGTGCCGGATGCTGACCAACGCTTCCTCACTGCCTGGAGACACCTCCACCACCAAGTCTCCTTTCTGCCCCCAGCCCCTGTCCCTACCCTGCCCCTCGGTGCTCGGCAGGCCTGTCACCTCCATCCCCCTTTTCCTAGAGAACTCAACACTCTCCAACCTGAGAGCTCTGAGCCTCTGGTCTCTTTGGTGACCCTCCAGGGGACAGACGCCCCTAGAGCCTGAGACTCAGACACAGGTGACTGCCTTGTTTTCTCATTCTTGTGAGTGTGCCTCTGTTTATCATCCTGAACTTCTCACCTTATTATTTCAGTATTTCCAGTGTCTGCTGCAGAGCCTGGTATACAGTAAGAGCTTAATAAACGTTTGCAGGCTGGATGGATACAAGCATCTCACAGACACTCCCTGAGCTTGGTCCCCTGCGGTGCTACATGCTGGGAGTGTGTTCAGAGGTGAGTAGGACAGAAGTGGCCCTGTGGCCCCCACACCCCTCAGCACACAGAAACGCAGAGACAGAGGGGGCAAGTGGCCAGCACCGAAACAGCAGCAGATTCAGAGCCAGGAACCCAGGCCTGCTGGCCATTTCAGGAAGTGTTGTGCCCGAAAATTCCCCCAAATGGCCCCAGCAAACAGTCTGAGATACACTCCGATGTAAAAGCAAGAGGTGAGTTTTATTCAGGCCCCGGGAAGCCCGGACTCTCCTGGCATGCAAGCCGAGGACGAGCCTCGAACCCGGGGTGGAGGAAGTTTTTATGGGGTACAGAAAGCAAGAAGGGTACGGTCCGGTCTGAGTACATTCTTGATTGGTGGTTGGTGATTTCATTAGTAAAGGAGGATTTTCATTGGTGGTTGATGATTTCATTAGTACGGGGAGGACTTGGATTGGTACAGGTGAGGGGTGAGGGATTTCTTAACCGGGGCTAGAGGTGGTGTAGCTTAATTAGGTAGTTGAAGGAGAATACCTGAATTTCAGTAGAAACCTATTACCTATTATGGGAGCTGTTCAAGGTAACTGATACTTATTGCCTATTATGGCAGCTGTCTGCCTTAGGTGACTCAATTCAAGGGCT
>CAUYQV010075895.1:0-26129 GCA_963574575.1 Galagoides demidoff | reverse complement strand
CTCCAACTCCTGGGCTCAAGCGAGTCTCCTGCCTCCGCCTCCCAAGTAGCTGGGACCACAGGCGCCTGCCACAACGCCCGGCCATTTTTTGGTTGCAGCCATCATTGTTGTTTGGCGGGCCCGGGCTGGGGATTCGAACCTTCCACCTTAGGTGTATGTGGCTGGCGCCTTAGCCGATTGAGCCACAAGCGCCGAGCCTCAACAGCCATCTTTATAATCTTCTTCAAGAGTTTCAAAGTATCTGACGCAGTTCTTAACTTTTATTGGCTAAGTTCATTAGTTTGTATATTTAGTTATATCACGTAACTACAAGATGTCCCAAAAGTTGACCATAAAGTTGCCATACATAGGGAAAATGAGAAATTGTAGCTAAATGTACTTTTATTTACAAAATAGTCATTACAATATTTTACAAAGAGGAGGCCCACATGTAGATACTTTGAAATATTCCGAAAATTTTGTAATGAATGTTTTGTAAAGAAAGGTACATTTAGCTGTATTTCCCATTTTCCCTATGTATGGCAAGTTTATGGGCAACTTTGGGGATCCCTGTCAATAAAATAAAAAAAATTCAAAGAGTTATAGAAACTATTACAATGAACTGTCTCTTCTCCTATACAAAATTCAAATGGTGAAAACAGATATACGAGAGCAAAATAAAGAACAGCTGGCTCACCAAAAGGCTCCAGCATGCCAAAGAGCAACAAACAGTATATTTTGCAAGAGAAATGGAAAACATGAGTTAATCTAGCATATTGGTAACAGGTTTAGTTAAGAGAAAGTCTATGATGATAAGCAGTACTAGTTTATCCACTCAACTCTACCATTGGTAACACCACTCTAAGACTTGATGTGCTGACTTAATTCTATAAATGTATATTCACTGAGTAATGGAAAAAATGGACAGATGGGCAGATGAACAGATGGACAGAGAGGAGAAAGGAAAGAAGATAGGCAGACGTTTGGATATTCAACCCAGACGCCATCTAATGCATGTCCTCTGGATCAGAAAACAGGAGGGGGAGAACAGCAGGGATGATTCTGAAACCATACAGTCTGTACACCAGAACCCTCAACAATTAAGTAAATGGGCAGCAGATGGTGGAAGGCAGGTTTCTCACTGTTGGAGTGGGACGTTACAAACATGGAAAGGAGACTAGAATGATCATGCAGTAGTGAATTAGAGTTGGAGACGTCAGGCTCAACCCATGTTTATTTAGCTTGATATAGACACAGATGGACACACCTGGAAACATTTATGGGTATGGCTACAAACATGGTTAGAACACACACACACGTGTCCTCAGTCTGTCAGTGTGGAAAGGTTAGAAGCAGTGATATCCATTAGCAATGAGACAATGTAAAGCCCAGATCTTTTATTTCTGATACCATTCTTTAATAAGAGGAACCAGAGCTCCTTGGAGAAATGTCTGATTCTAGAGCTGGGGCAGTGACTATACAAGATGAGGTGGGAAGTGTTTTATAGCACTAGAAGGTAAAGAAATGCTTTTATGCAAACAAACAACAATAAATCCTACAATGAGTTGGTCAAAGGGAAATAGAAGCCAATTGAAAGAGTTCCCAATGGCTAAAGCTGTAATTTGACCAACAATATGAAGATGATGAATAAAAGGGAGAGAAGAGACAAACGTCCAATGCAAAGAAAGTCTATGTAATTGATGTCGATACTCCGCCCTCATGGGTATAACTCCCCACTTCCTAAATGTAGGCTGCTCATAATGACTTCATTTCAAGGAATCCAATACAGAAACAGGAAAGATATGAATTTTAAAAGGGACAAACCTATAGATACTATTTCAGCCACAAGATCAGAGTTGATATCAACATAGAGAAGTCATGTGCCCTTGATTTACTATGTTGAGAATAACACTTTACCTCTATTATTCTTTCCCCAAAACTCATAACCCTATTCCAATCATGAGCAATATCACACAAATCCCAGCTGATAGACAATCTATAAAATACCTGATCCGTACTCCTCAAAACAGCAAAGGTCTCTTATTCAGTTTTGAACTGTTTTAAAACAGCTGAATGTTTTTAACTCTATTTTCTAGTCCTATCAAAGTGTTTAAAATGAATAAATTCTCTTTCAGGGGTTTAGCGGTCTTATCAATGGAATAAAAGAAAATGTCTTTAATTATAATTTCTCAGTCTACCTTAGACCCAATGAAAGCCTCTTTTAAGGAAAAGAAGGGACGTCTGAGAAAAAGTCACAGCCAGAACCCACAGAGACAGGACAACTAAAGGAATGTGGAATCTATCCTAGTCGGATCCTGGAACAGAAAAAAAGGATGCATTAGATAAAAACTTTAAAAATTCAAATAAAGTGTAGAGGTAGTTAGAAATTAGAGTAATTATAAATATTGGTTCATTAACTGTGTGGAAAATGAACTACTCTATTATAAGAGGCTAATAATAGTGGAAACTGGGCATGGTAACAGAACTCTCTCTACCATCTTTGCAACTTTCCTGCAAATCTCAAGCTATTCTAAAATTTACAAGTTTATCTTTACAAATCCAACAAGGACATTATTTTTGGCTACCACCAATCTATAATCACTACACAGTTTCATGAAATAAATAAATAAAACTTATCCTGCTAATTTCTCCAGCCTCATCTCAAACAACTCTTTCTCCTCTCCAGCCACTCTGGACCTCTTTCCAATCCTTAAAGATGACATGTCCTCAGGATTCTGAACATGCTGTTCTCCCCCAAAATCTCTCTCCTCTTTTTACCTATCTGGCCCTTTCTTGTCTGTCTAAAATAATCCACAAAACCTGCTTGAAATGCCTAGCCACACATTCGCAAAGCCGTCTAAAAGACCACAGTGGCAGAGTAAATTTTTCTTTGAGCTTGGTAGGAGTCAGAAAAAAAAAAAAAAAAGCCCTAATGCAAAATAAAGAGATGTCGTGGGAAATTTTCTTAATACAAGACAAAGATGCTCTAGTGTAAGGAAATGTTAACTTCTTGTTCCATTCTCATTTTCTCTTATGAGGACAACCACACTTTCTCTGCTACCTAGAGCCCCACAGCTGCCTTAGGCAACTCCTTTGCTCCAGCTTGCAACCAAGGAGGGAATGAAAATAATCAATAAATACGAGGCCAAGGGCCATTTGGGGGGGAAATTTCTAGGTCTGCAGAGACTATGAACCTGATCCTTATAACTAGTAAGGGGCATGGCTGGTGGCAGCCATGTAGATCTGCATGCCCTTTTCTTGTCTAAGTGCCAGGATGTAAATACCAATACTTTTCTTTTTCACAAGCCCATCGAGGAAATGTAGTCCACACCTGGCTAAAGAAATACAAACAGAAAAAAAATACTAAGATGATATCCAATCATTTGGAAAGCAGGGACTGATGAGTAAAACCAGGGTAGTGATAGGGGAGGTAGAAATATCATGTCAAAGTTTTTCAGTTGCCCTTTCTTCTTTGAAGTACTTATCACACTTGGAATTATTTGTTAAATGTCTACATCCCCTGATGTAATACCAAAAGAATAATTATTTTGGGTTAACTAAATCTTCACCAGCCATTGTAATATTGTCACATGCTCTTCCTGCATGACAAAATATTTGTCTATTATTTTTGAACTGCTTTAATACAACAAAATGGATTTTTAATTCTATTTCCTAGTCTGAACCAATTGTTTAAAATAAACAAGTTTTCCTTAAGGGGCTTGGCAGTCTTACCAATGAAATAAAACAGACTGGTTTTACTTATAATTTCTCAATCTACATCATAACCAATGAGAGATTATTTTAGGCAGAAATTTACTTATAATTAATTTATCTTGTTCTTCAGACACAGACAATGTTTATCAGTCACCTCTGAAAGACCTGGCTAAACCACTCTTTAAACATCCCCCACTAATCCAGCCATAGGGAATATTAAATATTTAGGACTGTGGTGCCTACTACTTTGTCAGAACAGATCCATTTAAATTAAGCTCCCCTGTTACCAATTGTAGCTGATGATTTAATTAAGTGGATGGAGTTAGTTACAATGATCATTAATAAGCTGTGTTAATGTCATCAAAATCCCTATTCTCTAGAGTTGGGGGACAGCATGCTCATTCACACACACACACACACACACACACACACACACACAAACCTGTCTAGCGCAGATATGGCCTATTTCTCAGAAAATTTATTCTCTTCTTTCTCCTCTAGTAATTAGACTTGTTTTGTTTGGTGTGTTCACACTAATTACAGCAACAGCTTTATTTTGCTTTGTATAAAAGATTGCTTCACTTGATTACCTTCACAGAGAGGGTCGACAATACGATAATAGCGATTACAAAGTACCCAGAGGGGCAGTTTTGTGTCCTTTTTCCAAGGTATTCACAAGAAATGTTCTTACTATTAAGATAGAGTCAAATAAACAAAGAGCATCAGAAAACTAATATGTAAATAAAATAAATCTTTAGAGGCTATATATTCAATCGACCTTTTTAAACATTATTTTGGAGTCCAGATATGAGCTCCAAAAACTGTTTCTCATCTTCTAAATGAAAATAGATATGAAAGAAGTTATGAGAAGAGAATCATGTAGAACTCTGTATGTATCTCAAAGGCTGACAGCTTGGAAAGAATTTTCCTGAATCTTGTTCAAGAGGCACACAGACCATGACATGGAGTGAGAAGATGGAATTCCATATCCAGTTATGGCAGAACCCATTGTAACCTCCTGGTCATGGTGATGCCACATGGAACCCACAGATGAAAGGAGTTTTCACATCTCAGCTGTTCAGTTGAAAGTAATCTCAGCAACAAAGAGTTTTACTTCCAATATTTCCAGCTCTCCAAATGGTACAGTGACAAACTCTGTACCATTTGCTCATAAGAATAAGAAGAACACTATAAATAGAATTAGGCATATGAATAAGGAGAAGAGCAGTTTTAAAATGTCCTTTAAAAATGAAAAGCCATTACAGCACATCCAGAGTAAATTCCTTCAAACCTGAAGGGGAACTTCCTCGAAGGGCTCATTGTTTATAGGAGACTATGCATTGAGATGGATTAAGACTTACTTGTCCTCAGAGAAAGAAACATTAGACAACTAATTCAATAGAAAGGATTGGTTTATCTCTTGAACCAATTAAAGCTACTATCACCTAGAAAAAGTAAGATGGCCTGAAAAATGTACAAGAAGGCTGGTGGTTTTAATTGAGTGGAGGTGGGGCAATATCAGGACACTCTCACACAAAGACTGCAATAATGGGGCACACTAGCAAAGCCCAATTAGAGACATAATGAAGATTCATACATTTTTGTCCCAACAATTTTTAATGAATTTCCAATACGAACAAGGGCCCTTTGAACTCAATGGGAGTTGGAGAGAAGGTAGCCCTGGGTACGTACCACTCACCTGCCAGCATATTTGCCTATGTTACCTCATTTCTCTCTTATCTTAGCCCTTTGCATTTGACAGGTGAGGAAAGAGACCTACAGAGCGTCTGGCTCAAAATCATGCACCTACAAAATGACAATAGTAGCATCCAAATCTAACTTTTGCTGATTCAAATCTTGGTGCTAACTTGCTGAAGAAGAACTAAAGACATCATGGGCACTCTGATCCCTGACCCAGAGAGGAAAGGCGCAAAGATCACTGAAATAAATGTTTTTGTGACAATAAGAGACATAAGTGGTGTGTTAAAAGGTGAGAAAATAAGGAAATATTTGCAAATAAAACTTAAACTGGGCCCATGGTAAGTTTTGGCATGCAATTCATGAAACATGGCAAAAGATCAACAAAATATAAGGAAAAAAACAGAAGCAAGAAATATAATATAGGCTTGGGACATGATGAACGAACCATTTGGCTTCAAGAGGAAGGTTCAGGTAAGCAAAGTTCAGCGAGTCATTTACAGCTCTGAATTCACATTATAGTTTAACCACTTAGTAGCTGCAAGAACTTGTGCAGATTACTTAAATTCCCTAAGCCTCAGTGCCCTCATCTGTAAAACAAGGATAACTGAACATATTCCTAGATTTGCTGCAGATTAAATGGTGCTAGGCACATGGAAAGGGCTTACTAAGTGTTAGCTGTTTATGTGGAGAGATACTAAAGTTAAGATACTAATTAATATGGCACTAGGCACATGGAAAGGGCTTACTAAGTGTTAGCTATTTATGTGGAGAGATACTAAAAGTTAAGTTTGAAATAGAAGGTTGGAACTGAATTGAAAACTGAAGGAATGCCCGTGAATGTCATGGGCAAAAATTTAGACATTGTAATTTAAGCAACAGAGAGGTAATACTGAGAGTGTTTGAACCACATAATTTTATAATAAGAATTATACTTTAGAAGAAATAATGCAGCATTGGTGTCCAGGATGCAATGGGAAGTGTTCAGTTCAAGAGAATGAATTGCTACAAAAGTCCAAATAAGCAAAAACACAGGAAGACACTCATGATGAAGATCACTGCTAAGCCACTACCTGAAAGTGATAGAATACAACTTAATATATACAAATGAAGACACCAAAGACATTCCATAATTGCGATGGGATTAGCCTTCACAGCCTACTATACAGGCCGTCTGGGGTTAATGAGCCAAATATGAACTGATCCTATAAATTTACTGAATCTGCAATAATAGGGGATTTAGTAGGAAGATCCTACAACAATGATGGACCATGGAACTCTGTAAATCATGAGTAATTCCTATTTTTTATGCTTTGTAATAAATGCTTGGGATATAGTATTGAATATGTCATTATTCCCACCCTTAACACACTCACAGTCTAGTTTGAGATCTTCTAGTATCCATATTAATTGCTCAATAAATATTGAATGGAAGAATCAAGTATAATTACAGCAACAGCATGTCTGAGGGCAAATGGTCCACAGTTAAATCCCAGTCTGAACACTTATTAATTTATCTCAGATTAATATGAGGGTACAAATGATTAGGTTACATTGTTTATGTTTGTAGGTAAAGTTCAAGTTATAGCTGAGCCCTTCACCCAGGGGATGTGCTGTATACCCTTACACTGTGCACATTAGGTGAGAGCTTACCAATTCCCCTCATTTCTCCATCTCCCTCCTCTATCACTTTTCCTCCTTTCTCCTCCCTTTTCCCCTCATTTGAATTTGTGTTTTTCTCTTGTGTGGGTATATAATTGCTTATTTATTGATTTCATATTAGTATTGAATACATTGAATACTTGCTTTTCCATCCTTATAATACTATACTAAGAAGAATGTTCTTCAGCTCCATCCAGGTTAATATGAAAGATATAGTCACGATCTTTCTTTATGGCTGAATACACCACAGTTTATTAATTCATTTGTGGGTTGATGGACACTTAAGTTGCTTCCACATCTTGGCTGTTGTGAATTGAACTGAGATAAACATTCTAATGCAAATGTCCTTGTAGTAAAATGATTTTTTTCTTCTGGGTAGAAGAAAAAAAATCTTCTGGGATTATGGGATTAAATGGAATATTTACCTTGGAATATTTACCTTTAGCTCTTCAAGGATTCTCTGTACTTCTTTCCAAAGAGGCTATATTAGTTTGCAAGCCCACCAGCAGTGTAAAAGTGTTCTTTTCTTTCAACTTCCATGCCAGCATCTATGGCTCTGGGACTTTGTTTTTTGTGGGTTTTGTTTGTTCGTTTGTTTTTGAGACAGAGTCTCACTTTGTCACCTTCGGTAGAGTGCCATGGCATCATAACTCACAGCAACTTCAAACCCTCAAACTCTTGGACTTAAACAATTCTCTTGCATCAGCCTCCCAAGTAGCTGGAATTACAGGCACTGGCCACAAGCCCTGGCTATTTTTAGAGATGGGGTCTCGCTCTGGCTAAGGCTAGTCTCCAACCTATGAACTCAGGTGATCCACCTACCTCAGTCTCCTAGAGTGCTAGGATTACAGGCATGAGCCAGCATGCCCATCAGCTCTGGGACTTTATGATGTAGGTTATTCTCACTGGGGTGAGGTAATATCTCAGAGTGTTTTTATTTTTGTTTTTGATAGCTTAAACATTTTTTTATGTAATCCTTCTTATATATTCCATTTTTTTTAATTTATTCTTTTAGTAAAGCATAATTGTATACATTTATGGGGTACAATGTGATGATTTAATGTGCAATATGGAACGGTTAAATCAAACTGATTTACAAAGCCATCACCTCACTTACTTTTTGTAGTAAGACATTTAAAATTTACTCTTAGTTATTTTGAAGTGTACCCTTGCATTGTGCACATTAGGCAAGATCCTACCAAATGCCCTCTCTCCTCCCACAAATCACCCTCCTCCCTCCCCTCTCCTTTTCCTCCTCCCTCCCCTCTCCTTTTCCTCCTCCCTCCCCTCCCCTTTCCCTCCTCTCCTCTCCTTCTTAGTAGACTATATTTGTGTTTTATCATTCATATGAATGTGTAAGTATTTATACAATGGTTTCATAATAGTACAGAGTACAGTGGATTTTTTTTTTCCATTCTTGGGGTACTTCACTAAGAAGGATATGTTCCAACTCCATCCAGGTAAACGTAAAAGATGTAAAGTCTCCACCTTTTTAGTGGCTGAATAGTATTCCATGGTATACAAATACCAAAATTTGTTAATCCATTCATGGATTGATGGGCATTTGGGTTGCTTCCAGAACTTGGCAATTACAAATTGGGCTGCAATAAACATTCTGGTGAAAATGTCTTTAAGGTAAAATGATTTTTGTTCTTCTGGGTAAATACCTAGTAATGGAATTGCAGGATCACATGGAAGATCAACTTTTAATTCCTTAAGGATTCTCCATACTTCTTTCCAGAAAGGTTGTATTAGTTTGCATTCCCACCAGCAGTGTAGAAGTATTCTCTTTCCTCCACATCCACACCAGCATCTCTGGTTTTGGGATTTTGTAGTATGGACTAATATTACTGGTATTATCATCATCCTTACTCATCAGAGAAATGCAAATCAGAACTACTTTGAGAAAACTTTCTATTATTAAAGCATTGGTTATAATATCAAATAATGGAAACTGCTCAGGGAACAAATAAGAATTAAATTACCCAGGGCCATCTACTCACAAAACTAAGGAATGAGGAAGAGCTGCACATAATGATACAGAAAAAAATCTCTTAAGATACATTACTAAGTTAAAAAAAGTAAAGTTTAGAAAAATATAGTAGTATGTTGCCTTCATATAAGAAAAATGAATGTATTCACAAAGAAATAATGTTTTTTTTAACTATTTTAAAATGGTTGCCTATAGGGAAAAGAAACAAGGTGGATATAGATAAGAATGGGAGCAAAACTTCTCTTTGAGTGCCTTTGTTATCTTTTGTGTATTTGAAACATATAAATATATTACTTATTATTAATACTTATTCAATTTTTTTTTGAGACACGGTTGAGCTGTGTTGCCCTCAGTAGTGTGCTGTGGTGTCACAGCTCACAGCAAGCTCTAACTCTTGGGCTCCAATGACCCTCTTACCTCAGCCTCTGGAGTAGCTGGGACTACAAGCGCCCACCACCAGGCCTGGTTATTTTAAGAGATGGGGTTTCACTCTTGCTCAGGCTGCTCTGGAACTCCTGAGCTCAAGCAATCCCCCTTCCTCAGCCTCCCAGAGTTCTAGGACTATAGATGTGAGCTACCATGCTCGGCCTAATTTAATTTTTTTATATTGTCAAATGGATGGATGTATGAAAGAATATATGTTCTTAATGAATATATGTTCATCATGAACATATATTCAAGACACAGAGGTGATGTGGGGGAAAAGAAAGGGAGAGCATGAAGTCAGCTAATCTGTCTTCATAGGACAGAGACATGGTGCAGGATTTGGAAAGATGGTTAAGAGTTACAAGGGATGGACAAGCCTCCCAAGGACATCATAGAGAATGAGAACTCTTGAGTTCAAAGACACAGTGGGTCTGTGGGTCCACATCGGGGGATGACGGAGCCCAGTCTTACTAAATGTAATGGGAACCAGAGAGCTGTGTAGAGAGGAAGACAGGCAGAACCCAGATCAAGAGCTTCTTGGAAGTTCTTCTAGGAAATGGTACTTTATACTTTGCATGATGCCTATGTCTTAAACTAATCATTTTAAATGTGGCTTGGAGGATATTTTAGGGGGGATCTGTATTAATTTCCTGTGGCTGCCATAGGAATTGTCACAAACCTGCTGGCTTAAAACAATAGAAATTTATTTTTCTCATCATTATGAAAGCAAGTAATCTGAGCCAGAAGTCTGAAATCAAGATGCTGATAGGTCCACTCCCACCCCCACCCCCCCAGAGGCTGTAGGGAAGAATCCATCCTTTGCCTCTTCCAGCTTCGGGTGCTTCCTGGTTTCCTTGGCCCGTGGCAACACGATGTCAATCTCTGCCTTCATCTGCACATCGCCTTTTTCCTGTGTGTTTTCTCCTCTTCCTTTTCTTAAAGGTGTTACCAGCCACTGTTAACCTAAATGGCCATTTTATGCAGGGCGCTGATGGTCAGGCCCTAACAAGGCTGGATGAGCCTGTGGTCAGTATCTGGACATCGATTATTCACTTCCAAGGCTACTGTCATAAACAAGTTGGGAAACTGGACTCCAGGGTACCGGTCAAGGACTCGAGGCATTTAGTCTAGAATAAAAGTCCTTTAAAGATATAACCACTTCAATATAGGAAGACATTATGTAACTTTGTAAACTGTGAAGAATCTGTTTAAGGTATACTATGATGAGTAATAATACTGCTGATGATTACCTTTACTGCGAGAATAAAATAATAATAAGGGGCAGAGCAGTTCTTTGGCCAGATGTCCCTGCTGCTCTCTGGAATCTCTGGCTTTTCTGTAAATAAAAGTGAAACTGTTTATCTCTCATCCAGCAACATAAGAACACTTGTCATAGATTTAAGGCCCATTTGAGTAATTCAGGATGATCTCATCTTAAGATCCTTAACTGAATGATATCTTTAAAGACTCTTTGTCCAAATAAGGTCACAGTCCAAGGTCCCAGGGATTAGGAAGTGGGCACAGATTTTTCAGGGCGGGGGTCCATAATCAATGCCTAAGACAAGTAGTCTTTGCAAGATGGTTGCAATGGACCAACTGAGGGATGCTCAACAAGTATTCAACTTTTCTGATTAAAAATTTCCAAGGCAAAAATCTTAGAAGTCATTAAGATTTTCCACCCCACATCTTCCTTTTTATAATTGAAACCCACCTCCTTGCCTTGCTTTTTATTCAAGCAACTCAATGTATATTTGCAGCAGCCCCTTCGTCTCTTTTAAGTCTTTTTTTGTATTCATATCATGAACACGGTGTGGCATTTTGTGCTGTAAGGATAATTCTGAGCCTCCTAATCCGGAAAGGTGGAAATGCTCAGGGAGATTCCCTCCCTGACAATGACACTTGGCTAGAGGCAGATAGAAGGCTCTACAGAGGATACTTTTCAGGCAGAAGACCTGAGGCATAGAGCATTATAGCTGCTGGTGAGGCTTAGCACCAGGCCGATCTTCATAAAATCCAGATATAGGAATCTCTAGTCTACAAGTGGAAGTATATTAAAATTGAATGCAGTAAACCAAGGAAAGAGTCAAATCTTTCTTTAAACCTCACATTGGGTTCAGGAAGCGGGTTCTATAGGAAAGTGACCAAAAGGTCACGGTCTGCCAGCTTTTCGTTAACAACTAAGCAGGAAAGGGCAATACTACAGATTACATGTAATATTCTGGTTGCAATTCTTGTACTCCTTGCCAAATTGTAGTTCTTGACCTGGCATTCTTTTTGTTGTTGTTGTTGTTATTTTCTCCTTTTTCTGAGATAAAAATTCTGTTTGAGACACAAATAGCCATTAGAAAGAGTATCTCTCAGTAGTGGCTAGCAACAGGCCATATCATTAATCATTTCTCTTAGAATCCATCTCATAAGTATTAGAATTTTGAGAGCAGCATGAACAGATTGATTTAAAATAGAAGATTTGAAATAAATGATTACTAAACAGATAAATCAATAGAGGCATGAATTTTTGAAACATAAACTTTTAAGTTATGGTAGTAATTATTAAGTGACCTTCAAATCCACTGGAATCCACTGCTTCAGAACTGTGCTTGTCCCTGTGACCCTGCCTGAAACATTTCTTCACAGGTGCCTGCTTCCTTTAAAATGGAATCTTAGACTTTCAAGAATTTTTGGCTACTGTTGAAAGAAAAGAAAGAGTCCTGGGGCCAGGAGGCATGATTCCAATCCTATGTTTTCTGTGTGACCTTAGAAAATATATTTAACTTTTTTTTTAATTAAATCATAGCTGTGTACATTAATGTAGTCGTGGGGTACAATGTGCTGGTTTTATATACAATTTGAAATATTTTCATCAAACTGGCTGACATAGCCTTCAATATTTAACTTTTTATGCCTTAGTTTTCTCATCTATAAAATGAGAAGAACAGTACCTCCTTCATTATGTCAAAAAAGTTAGATGAGTTTATTGCTGTTAAGCATTTAAAATACTACCTGGCCTATAAGTGCCTGGTAAGTGTCAGTATCCATCATCATTACCATCACTGTTGTAATCTTAGTCCTCATTTTACAGATGTAGAAAACAATGATGTGTTTAGTCCAAATCATACAACTAGAATTAAGCACACAGAAAAACATGAATCTTTTTTTATTTCAAAATATTAATTAAGGGAGTGCAAACGTTTTGTTACATGGCTACCCTGCATAATGCTTAAGGCAAGGGCTTTCGGTGTGCCCATCACCAGAATACTGTTTGTTGTATTCAGTGGGTAAATTTTATCCCATGTTTCTTCCCTCCAGCCCCCTCCCTGATTTCTCATGTCCTTTCTATTGCTTTGTGACTGCGTGCCCATCTATTAGCTCCTGCTTATCAGTAAGAATGAGTGCTGTTTGGGTTTCCATTCCTGAGATACTTCACTGAGGATAATGGTCTCCAGTTCCATCAAAGTTGCTGCAAATGAGATTATTTCATTCCTTTTTATGGCAAAATAGTACTCCCTCGTGTGTGTGTGTGTGTGTGTGTGTGTGTGTGTGTGTGTGTATCATGTTTTCTTTATTTGCCCATGAATTGATGAGCACTTAGGTTGATTCCGCATCTTTCCATTCAGAAATTGTTCTACAATAAACAATTTGAATTTGAATGTGGATGTCTTTTTGACAAAACGACTTCATTTCCTTTGAGTAGATACCTAACAATGGGATTGCCAGATCAAATAATAAGTCTACACTTATTTCTTTGAGGAATCTCCATACTGTTTTCGGTAGAGACTGTACTAATTTGAAGTCCCACAAAGAATACATAGCATGCCTTCCTCTCTGCCTCCGTGCCAGCATCCATAGTTTTTTGACTGTTTAGTAATAGCCATTCTGAAAAGAGTAGGGTACCTCCTCCAATATCCCAGAAGGTCTGCTTGTGTGGAGGGGTGCTGTGTGCTGTCTGGGGATGCTGTCTGGGATTCATGGACTTGCTGTCTAGACCAAGTTTCATTCTTCTCCCCTTCCCCTGCTCTGCATTATTCTTCCAGCACCTGGCTGCAAGCAGTAGCCCAAATTAGCAGAGCTTCCCAGGAATGGTGCTGAGGGCTGGGAGCTTCCCTCTCCAGGGTGTGGCCCAGACTTACTGAGGTGGGGGGGTCCTGGAGTACAAGGCGGCTTTGCCCAGCACTGCACTTTCCTTTCAGTTCTTGGCTCCTTTGCCTCCCAAGACAAGTTCACAGATCTCCCTTCATGCCCCAAGGAACACAATCAAGTCCTAGGGACAGGGGATCCAGTCTGCAGGCCTGTTCCTTGATCCCCCAAGTTCAACCCCTAACTTGCCAGGGAGAAGCATGCTGGTTCTGAGCTGCCTACGGAGAGCTCTGGCAGGAGTAAGGCCCCTGTGCCTCAGGGTGTGCCCTGTTCTGCAGGAGCAGCCAGGTGAGCAGCACTGGGGAGGGCCAGCAAACAGAGAACTCACAGCACAACCACCCCTTTGTCTGCTGCAGTCTTTCAGAGGAAAGTCTTGAGCCTCACCCTCTGTGGAAATCTTGGTGTGGTGGGCATGACAACATAGGCAAACAGCCACTCCTGAAAGTCCCAGCTCAGTCATCCCTAGGGACACTCCCACGGGGACTGTCATGGCTACATTGGCAGCTGTGGGCAGGGGAGGGGAAAGAGAGGATAAAAATATGAATGGAAGACAGCTGCCATACTGGTCCCTTTTGTCTCTCCCCCAGAAAGGCTGCCCACCCAGAATGTCCAAGCTCTGGAGTCCCACAGTTTCCCGGGGACACACAGTTTCTGCTGTGGCGACTGCGGTATGGCAGGAGTTAGAAATGTATATATGGGGATGGACCTGTGACATGAGAACTGAAGGGCTGAAGTTCCTGGGAGAGAAAAAGGCCCACAATGGGTAGTGAAGCAGTCTGGCTCAGGGCTGTGGTGACTGGAAGCAGCCCCGAGGGAGCTGGCAGCCTGGCGCTTTGCTCTCAAGAAGCTCCAAGTAAATTGGGGGCAATAGCTTTGGGTTCATGAGGGTAGAGAAGCTCTCCAGCAACTTGGGACCCTGTAGTCTGCTTAGAGGTGTTTGGGGAGGAGAAATAAACCCCCCACTTGCCCTTTCCTCCTGGGCTCTGTTTCTTGGGGACTAGTCCCTGCCAAAATCTTCCTCTTCATTCTGCTTCACAACTTCTTCCTGTGGAATCTCTGGAAGCTTCTTGCACTCACTTTCTCTCAGAATTACACTTGGCTTTTGTTTTTGTTCTTTTCATCTCATTTTTTTTTTCTTTTTGAGATGATGTGGCAACTGATGGCTCTAGTCAGGCAGAATCCAAATCTTTTGACAACTATCTCTTATGAAGTACATATAAATAAAGAATATAGACAGAAGAAGGCCCAGGCATATCATTTCTAGAGGTCTGAAGGTAAAACAGCTACTAAAACCAGTTATTTCAATGTCACTACGGAAGTTTCTGTCTGTGCCTAACGTGTCACCCTTCCTGCCATTATTCCTGACATTCTATCTTCTATAGGGAACAACTTTGCATTTCATAATACAAGTTTGCATTTCAACATACAAGTGATGCTGTTTTAATTATTAAAACTATACAATGGCTTATATCTATCTTGTGTATATCAAAACTTTATTCTTAATAAATAAGCAATAATATAAAATATTTTAACATGTAACAATACTATTTGCCTAATAAATCAGAACATTAGAACACAAGTCATAAGAAGGGGTTGCTGAGGAAAGGGATGAAATGGTACATGGTAGATGCCTTGATTATCAAAAATCAAACTTCACTTTTCTTACAACTTGCCAAGAGCCAACAGGAGCCCTTCCTGGGACAGCACAGCTAGGAATGGAGCACAGCTCCACCGTGAGCTACTTGACGAACAAGGAGCAAGACCCATCAAAGGCAAGAACTGCTTTGCTGCTTTCAGGAAACCCCAGTGCCATCCCAGATCCAAGTCAGACTAGGTCTATCACCAAAGAAAATGGTCCCCACGGGGCCCCTGCAGGAGAGCAGAAAAACATTTTGATGTTATATCTCTTTCTTTCTCCTAATCTCTGAGGGCTTTCAGGAAAAAAAAAAAATGCCTTTGCAAAGATATGTTTTATAAGAGTGAATAAAAGGAGCCATCTACAAATTTTCCATTTATTCCTGTATTCTGTAGGAACAATACTTTGCTTGTACCTGAAGTGCTTTAAACATAATTCCTCTTTATATTAGAAGTCAAAAATATAAAGGCTACCTTGACTATACAAACTTCATGAAAATCTATATATTTAAGTTCAGAATGGCTTTTCTTTCATTCCCATGTAATGTTTGAAAATCATGTTGATGCATTTTATGAGGAATCATGCTGGCTGAATGTGGAGTGACAGAAACAATTTAAACACAAAACCTTATTTTTCAAGTTCTTGGCTTTAAATATATATTAACAGGGTGGGAGCTGTCATTTTCTCCCCATCTGCCATCAGCACTGTGCAGAGCAATGGAGGATGACTATTCCTGAAAAGTAGACTTAGTGGTTGGCATACTCTCTCTGTCATATCAAAGCTTTCTCTCTTTTGCAAGAACCAATTTTTTCTGCCTTGTACTTTTCCCCTGCCACTATATGGAACACTTGGAAGCACTGATCAATTAGGGCAATTGTCTTAATGAGAAAGATTGATTTTGTTGTGTTTGCAATACCTTTCTCTTTTCCTTGACCACATTCTCCCCTTGGAAGCAGAATGCTGAGTTGTTATTCAGAATCTATAACTGGCTTGAAATTTCCCTGGGAATCACAGCCCTACCAAAATGCCTTATGGCAAATTACTGCTTCCACCTTGTCCCAGATATTCATATCCAAGAGGGCATGGACGTACGCATATACTGGACGGCAATTGGCTCTACTTTACATTTATTCCTTTCTTCTCACCTTCCAGACATGCCATCAAAGCACCCGTTTCCTATATTAGATGTACTTTTCTAACCTAAGGTCAAAACCTACTGATGAAATGAGCACTATCTCATTTGCCCCAGTGGTCACAGGAACCAATTAACATATGAGAACACCAGCTGGCATGAATCAACATGGAGTATAGGTAAGAACTGAAGGACCGCAGAATTAACCAAGTAAAGGTCAACTCCAGAGGATGGCAGAGAGCTAGACATCTAGGAAATGTTCAATAACTGGTTACTAGTGAACTGATTGATACTGTAATTTACTAAGTAGCAATTAGAACTTTCTAAGAGGATACTTAATCATAAATTCCTACTAGCAAAATATAAGTTATTACGGGAGACACTAAGACTTTTTTTGTTTTTGTACCCATGACATTGCATCATGTAGTTGATAGTTTATCTTTGTCTAAGTGCAAGTTTGAAATTCTATTTGTCTAGGTGTATCACATAATTATAAAAAAATATTGAAGCTAAATGAGGTAGAATCTCAGATGTGGTCTCTTATTTAGTATTGGTCTGCTAGATGCTACGATTAAAGGACTCTTGGATAGAATTGCACAGCAACAGTCTTCAACTTTCTTGTTGTTCCATTGAACCTGACAGAGATGGAGACAGGGAGTAATACTCACTTTCAATTAATCACAAGCTCATCCAGAAGACTAACCCCCAACTGGTTCATTAAAAGCAAATAGATTTTTTTCCAGAAGCCTTAGTTTTCCCTTCCATTATCAAGCAGGAGAAGAATAAATGAGATTAAAAATTTTAAGAGTAAAGAAAGAACTCATGAATAAATAATCCAAAAAATAATAGGATCTTTGGGGGGAAATATTCTTTTACATAGACATTCAGGAGTGTAAAATAAATATCTGAGAATTGAGCTGTGTGAGATATGCACCCTGAGATTAGCATGCATGTTTCAGTAAACATCGAGATTTATTATGCCTTTGGAAACTATTGACTGGAGTGAAAGTCAATAAAACTTGATGTTTACCACAAGAAAATCAATGATTGCTTAATAATTCACTAAGACTCATGGGATTTAACGTATCTGATGGCTGTGAAGTAAAGTGAAACTATTACACTTCCTTCCACACTTACTTGATAAAGGATATAATAGCAGCACCAGACATTTAGAACCATAACTCGTACATGCCTTCACACCATCCCTATTGAATGAAGCAAATGAAGCATCACTTTTCCCAGAATTGTAGATGATGACTCTGAAATCTGAGCAAGGAGAAAAGCATAAGAGGAAGGAACCTCAGGGAAGATGGCACTCATCAGAAAACTGATTCAGTGCCACAGAGGAATGTGGGCATCTATGCCTGTGACTTACATAACAGCCCCTTCCTCATAGACAGACTTTCACCCACACTGGTAGGCCCCCAAATTGCCTTATGTTGGGTATTGTTCATCCTTTCCTAGATTCTCACTTATTTCCAAAGATTAATAAATGCAGGTTATCCAAATGTCTTGACAATAGGCTAATATGGCCAGTCATTAAAATCATTCGGGTTAAGTCCAAAACTGAGAAGCTCTATACACTGACTTGTGGGGATGTGTGTATGAATCGTCTCATCAATATGCAGAACAGTGTTTCCCACTTCTTCTAAATATCATGAATAAGTCAAACTCTGGAAGCCGGAACAGAGGTCAGAGCAGCCAACAGAGTAAGAAAAAGAAAAAATAAGCTCCCTTTAGAATAAATTTCTAATGACAAATTTCTCTAGAAAATTGCTAAAGTACCTTTAGCTGAAACTACAGGGAAAAAAGATTGGGTTCCCATCTTGTAGGAGCTACACAGAGAAATAATAAATGAACAAATGCCAGCTCCAGAGGGTAATGGCTGATAATATTTCCTTGAAGAGAACAGAGGTGAGTTATTCTTTCCAGACCTTGCAGATAAACAAGTCAGGGCAGAGAAACTCTAAGCAGCCTTGAGTTTATTGAATGTAAGTGAACAAAAGAGGAGACAAAAAGGAGATGTAGGTACAAAATTAAAGACTATAAGCAAAATGGCCATAAGTAACCCATATTTACCAATTATTGCAGTGATTGGTTAAGCAAGATGATTGTATCTTGCCTGCATTCATGCCAAGGAGTATCAGTGATGATTAAACTTTTCAAATATATCATAATTAATGTGTTTCAAAAAGCTTGCTTATGAATTATCATATTTGAGCTCCACAAAAAAACTTTAAAATGGCTTCCTGTGTGATGGTGAATTTTATATGACAACTTGACTGAGATCAGGGATGCCCAGATAACTGGTAAGACACTATTTCTGAGTGCGTCCATATGAAGGTTATTTCTGAAGGAGATTAGCATTTGAAGCATAGACTGAGCAGAGAAGATTGCTTCCTTAACATGGGTGGGCCCAAATAGAACCGATAAAAATAATGAAAGGCTATTCTTTTCAATCAGATCATAAGATCCCAGTTAAGTATTTGATTTAGCACATTTTCTAGCACAAGCTAGCCAAATTAAAAGTCAATTAGACAAAATTATTCATTCACATGTCCACATTCAATGTTACTATCTTAAATTTCACATTCTGCTTTTATATGACCATACAGCATCATTTTATATCAGGTGCCCTATCCATTAGGGATATTAACAAACATGAGGAAGTCTTACATTTCTAATAACCAGATGGGGAAATGCTCCTTGATTGACCAAACCCCAACTATTAAAATGATCTAAAGCCACGTTTCTAACAGTCGGGTAGTTTATTGATTCCCTAGGATCAGCTGGGGGCTTATAAACATGCAGATTCCTGAGTCCTAGCCCAGTACTTTTGAACAGGATTCTACTATTGGAACCAAGCATCCAAGAAATATTTGTCTAATGTGTAATATTAGGAACCACTGAATTAGAAGATTAAAATGATGAGTGTACAAATAAGACACAGGCCCTACCACAGAACCCTCTACATATTACAACCAGGAACAGGCAAGTACAGATCAAAAGACGAAACAAAAACAAAAGTTTCAGCTTTGGCAAACAATGAAAATAAAAAACTGAACATTAAGTACCGTCACATTCCCATGAATAAACTCTCCAGCACCCAGTAAAAGTGGGAGATAAACATATAAATATGTGTAGAAAATGACACTGGGAAAGTTGGAATGGACCCATAATGCAGGTTACCCTGGGCTGACAGCAGTAAAAGGGAATTGCACCATGTGGGGTGCAGAGGGCGCTCCTTCAATGGAACCCACAGCTCTCCACTGGTCACATCCTCTGTATTTGGAAGACTCCTTCTCATGAGGTTAAATGAATAAATGTGAAAAGCAAAAAGAAAGAAAAAAGAAAGAAAGAAAAGCTGTACCACGTTGAGAAGTAAAAATCCAAAAAGCTTGAGAAACATGTTTTCTAAAGTAACTGTAGACCTAGGACATGGGATCAAGTCTATTTCCTTGGTCTCCGGCATCTCATTCTAGCAAGATGAAATTTCATTCTGGTTTAAATCCCTCCCAGGAAGGTTTTGCAAAACTTTCTAATAACTTCTAACATGGACATACTTCACTCTAAAAAGCTAGGAAACAAACAAATAAAATCCATGTTTTAAAAATCAAATTACTGAAGTTTTCTTTAATTTTTATGATATTTTATACTGGGTTATTTTAAATAGTGAACACAATGGGCATTTTAAACACTATTTCATCTAGAAGACTTAATTTTACACACAGTTGTTTGTGAATGTGTCTATTGAACAAAGAGAGGTAAGCTTGCAGCTCTTATCCAAAGGATCCTTCACCTTGTAATTTTTAAAACATGTCAAATATGGTAAAATGACAACACAAATATGTATACACACAATATGCAACATATATAATGTATGTATCCAATACATATGTATATATATTTATTTAAATTATACTATGTATACATATATATATTTGTTTAATCCGTGAACTTGTGTTTAGGGCTCTCTAATACAAAAAGCAATGGTATGGAGTGGAAAGAATGGGCTTTCTTTGTCACTCTTCTGCTTATTAATTTGTATGTCCATAAGCATGTCACTAACCCACTGTGGCCTGTTTGTCCCTTTACAAGCACGAACATGCTACCATTCTCTCCCAGGCAGCATTATTAACACGTTCAACAGGGTTTCTGGATCAACATATCAAATTTAAACTACAACACAGAACTTTCTTCCCCTGACATCTTGCAAGTGAGCAAAAAAGAGCTCCAGCCACCCACCGAAAGAACAGGAATTAACGAGGGATGTTAATGTTTGAAGTAACTGGAGGAAAGTTACTGGGAACGTGGCCTTCTGGAGTGGGAATGGGGCACAGCACAGCTTAATTCCTAGTCATCCCCCCGCTGCTGGATCCCACTCTATCCCAAAAGGAACACCACTGATTTTGCCAACTCCCAAAATGCTTCCAGACCCGAACAGAAGCAGACTGAATGTATATCATATATCATATCCATATCTTTTTTCCTCTCATAATGGAAGAGTGATGCACTGGCTGCGGGTTAAAACAGACAATGTGCGTAACTGCTAAGAATGAAGGCTCCAGGGCTAGACCTGTGTTTAACAGTTAGTTGAAGCTCAGGGCCCACCCACCCCACAAGGAAAATGTGATTCCTAGTCTGGTGTATTGAACGTATTTTTAAAATAAAACCCTGAAGGCACAACCGATGCAGAGTATCCTCTGCTGACCTTTGTTCTTATTCCCTTCTTTCCCTTTAGACTACTTAAAAATGGGTAGAAGACAAAAAGCAGGGCTTTCAAACTGTAGCTTGAAGAGGAAAACAAACTCTTCTTACCTATGACAGGACGAAGATTAAGAAGTTACCTGGTTCTATATCAGATCCAACAGAATGTCAGCACAGAACTGCCCACTCATGAGCAAGATGAAAACAGCACGGCAGCCATGCCAACGAGAGTCAGGGAAAGGGTGGGGTGGTAAAGGGAAGAGGAATATCCAAAAGACAAACAGCCAAACCCAGAAGGAAAAATTCCCCCACGAGCAGAGGAAACTCACTCTACTATTGTGTTGTGAATGCAGCAAGATGATAAAAGGATAGAATGAGATGAAAAGGGAGATTGCATGACTGGGGCAGTAAATTGGTGCTCAAATCAACACCGTTTCTTAACCAAAAAATATATTATAACTAGCAAGGAGCTGAATAGACATCTCTAAAGAGCAAACTATAGACATGTGGAAAGTTGAGAATAAATACAGTGAATGCAGATAAAAAAAAAAACCAAGGATAAAAACATTTGGGGCTGCGGAGGGGACTTCAGGAGGTGTCTGATATGTGCCTCCTTCACAAAGAAGAGCCAAAATAGTGAGCAGATAATGACACATCAAATACATCATCTGAGAAAAAACACTGGAATTCAACAGGGAAGGAACAGGAAACACTTAAAGCAGCAGTTCTCAACCCGTGGGAACCCACAGGAACTGTATTAAAGGGCTGCGGCATTTGGAAGGTTGAGAACCACTGACCTAAAGCAAGGAGAGCAGGGAAAGTGAGACAGCCTCCTCAGGTGAGGAGTGACCCACAGAGCTCGACTCACATCTCAACTACGAGAAAGCCCCTATATCTTTATGGGACCAAAGACTAACATAGGGAGATGCCTGAAGACCACCAAGAAAACATTGCTCCTGAAAGGGAGTTCACACTGGGTCCCACCTCCATGTTCCCCCAGCTCTAAACAGCTACAGCAAAGCCCCTTGTTGAGAGCCTGTCCCTCCCAGACATCCCTGGAGCCCCATCGATATTCCCCTCCCACAGCCACTGCCACAGCTGGCTGCTGGGCTGGCACTGCCTCCGAGGTTTAAGCAAACCCTGCTGCCCCCAGCCATGAAACCATCACACATTTTTACACATTCTAAGGATACTCCCTGAGGACAACCACTCCAGCTCTCATAGCAGCCAGGACCAAAGCAAGAGCAAAGTGCGCACTCCCAGCTGTTTGCATCTCGCTGTTGCACTAAAAGCCACCCAGCCTTCCCAGTAGCTTGGGGAACCGGCAAGAATGCCACCCGGAGCATGGGGATTACCCTGCTTCTGCCTACCACAACCAGCACCTTGTGCACTGTCTGGGGTAGGAAGTTGGTGGCCTTAAGGCCACATGTGGTCCTCCAGGTCCCCAAGTTTGACCCCTAAACTAAATCCAAACTTTACAGAACAAATCATTTATTAAAAGAATTTGTTCTGTAAAATTTGGATTCATTCAAAAGACCACAGTCAAGGACCCACAAGGCCATATGTGGTTTCAAGGCTGCAAGTTCCCCACCCCCATAATCCAACATTAATGGCACTTGAGTACTCTTTCTGGGGACCTGAGGTCAACTAAATCTGCTACTACCATCCCACAGTGAGTACCGACCAAATCAACACAGCCACTGCAAACACCAACCAGATGGCTTGGGACCCAGAGATTAATCCAGTCCTGAAGCTGCCGCTGCCATAGCCCATGCCACACCTGCTCACAAGGGGCCCAAGAATCCACCTGCCCACTGCTGCCACTACCACCACCCAAGTGAGCTGCCTAGAGGACCAAGATTTGGCCCATGTTGACCAGCTTCCACCACACTGGGGCCCAAGGACAGGAACACTGGGAGTACCTACCTAATAGCAAAACTTCACCATAGCATCTGCTAACAATTGCACCCTAAGTCACTGAGGAAAATCACAGACATTGCTGATGCTATTTACAGCTAAAGGAATTGTACTAAAACTACATAACTGCATCCACCCAGAATCAAAACCAAAGGGCCCTATCCAACCAACACCATATAAACATATTCAAGAAAAAGTTGTCCCCTGTGAAAGTAAATTCAAAAAATTGAAAGAAATGACAGTTACACCAGATGCAAAAAGGTCAATATAAGGACACAAGAAATATGAGAAAGGAAGGAAATTTGACACCTACAAAGAAATACAATAATCTCCAGCAACAATGATGCCAGCCATCATTTAGGTTATTTATCCTAAATAACCATTACACATAGGGTGCTGCTGGACAGGTCGTAGCAGGGCGGGATGAGGCCATGTGCAGCCATCTGGAGTTACATTTCACATACAAGGCCTTTCATTATAGGCAAAGTTAAGAAACTGATACTCCAAGGACCATGGTGCCAGACATGGACCCAGGATACATATGCCCTTGGTAGTGACTAACAATAAATTTAATCTAAAATAAGAATGTTTTGAAGATATAACCATTTTAAGATAGAGGTAGTGTATAACCTTATAACCTATGAAGAAAAATCTGTTTAATGTATACTATGATGAGTAATAACATCGCTAATGTTTGCTTGTATGTGAGAATAAAAGTAACACAAGGAAACAGAGGGCAGAACAGCTCTTGGAGGCGATAACTTCACTGCTTTCCAGAATTGCTGGCTTTTCTGTAAATAAAAATGAAAATTGATCCCTCATCCACTTCTCCATTGATTGGCTTGGGAGACTGGCAGATGGATTTCTTCGTTTGGCAATAACATATTCCAATCAAAGAGAAATTTACAAAACACTGGATAAAGAATTCATAACAATGAAATTAAAGAAGCTCGGTGAGCTATAAGAGAATACAAAAAATTACAAAGATATTAGAAAAATAATTTTGGATATGAATGAGAAATTTATCCAAGAGATAGATATAAAAAGAAAAACAAATAGAAGTGAACTGAATAATTCACAAAATGAAATGCAAACTACATTGAAAAGCAGAAAAAAATTTAGAATTTAAACATAGGCTTTCTTTTTCTCTTCTCTTTCCATCTTTTTTTATTCTGGAGCCAGAGTATTGCCCTGTCACCCTAGAAAGAGCGCAGTAATATCATTATAGCTCACTGCAACATCAAACTTTTGGGTTCAGGCAATCTTCCTGCCTCAGATTCTCAAGTACAGACACATGCCACCATACTGGGCTAATGTTTTTCTATTTTTAGTAGAGGTGAAGCCCCACTCACTGATGGGCTGGTCTCAAACTTCAGAGCTTAATAGATCCACACACCTCAGCCTCTCAGAGTGCTAGGATCACAGGCATGAGCCACCAAGCCCAGCCAAAGGTAGGACTTTTAAAATAACCCAGTCAGACAAAAGTAAAGAAGAAAGTATATAAAAAAGAACAAAGCCTAAGTTATGTATGGGACACCATAAATCAACCAAATAGACCAAGGGGAATGTATTAAATTAAAAAGCTTCTGCACAAGAAGGAAGCCATCAACAGAGTGAAGGGACAACCTATTGAATTGACACAAACATATATACTTAGCAAATACATAAATAAATATATATATATATATATATACACACACACACAAACTATTCATCTGACAAGGAGCTAATATCTAGAATATATAAGGGACCCAACTCAACAGTAAAAAATAAAAAATAAAAAAAAATATTAACAAGTGGGCAAAAAAAATGAGTAGACATTTCTCAAGAAAAGACACACAAATAGCCAACAGATATATGAAAAAATGCTCAACATCACTAACTATCCAGGATATGCAAATCAAAACCACAATGAGATATCCTCGTAACTCAGAATGGTTATTATTAAAAAGACTAAAAATAATAGATACTGGTGAGGATGCAGAGAAAAGGGAACTCTTACATACTGTTGGCAAGAATGTAAATTACAGCTATCATGGAAATTTGGAGATTTTTCCAAAAAATAAAAATAAAATACCATATGATCAAGCAATCTAACTACAGGGTATTTATCCAAAGGAAAAGAAATCAGTATATCATAGGGATACCTGCACTCCTGTGTTTACTGCAGCACTCTTCACAATAGCAAAGATATGGAGTCAACCTAATTGTCTATCAGTGAACACATGGATATAGATACTGCAGTATATATACACAAGGGAATGCTATTTAGCCATTAAAAAAAAGAAAAAGAATGAAATCATGTCATTTGTAGCAACACCAATGGAACTGTAGGTCATTATAATGAGTGAAATAAGCTGGGCATGAAAAACAAATAGTACATGTTCTCACTCATATGTGAGAGCTAAAAAGGGTAATCTGATGGAAGTAGAGAGAGTAGATTAATAGGGATCAAAGGCTGGAGAAGGTGGGAGGGGGAAATTAAGAGAGATTGGTTAATGAGACAAACGCAGTTACACAGAAAGAAAAAGTTCTAATGTTTGATAACAGAGTAGGGTGATTATAGTTAAAAACAATGTATTTTATATTTGAAAATAGCTAGAAGAAGGGGCTTTAACTATTCCCAAAACATGGAATTGGTTACTACTCAAGTGATGGACACCCCAGATTCCTTGACTTGGTCATTACACAGTGTACGTATGTAATAAAATATCACATGCACCCCATATGTATGTACAAATGTTATGTATCAACTGAAAAAATGACATTCACACAATTAGAGATGTATTAATTTATATGGAGGACAAAGATGATATAGCCTGAGAAGAAATGGTGCCCTTAAAGTAGAGAACAACATAACAAATGCAAATGAAAAATAGTTATAATTTGTAATACAATAAAAATGATACCCCCTGGCTCGGCGCCTGTGGCTCAATTGGCTAAGGCGGGAGCCACGTACACCTAAGGTGGCGGGTTCGAATGCCCAGCCCGGGCCTGCCAAACAACAATGATGGCTGCAACCAAAAAATGGCCGGGCGTTGTGGCGGGCGCCTGTGGTCCCAGCTACTTGGGAGGCTGAGACAGGAGACTCGCTTGAGCCCAGGAGTTGGAGGTTGCTATGAGCTGTGATG
>CAUYQV010075894.1:0-18324 GCA_963574575.1 Galagoides demidoff | reverse complement strand
GATGGCTGCAACCAAAAAATGGCCGGGTGTTGTGGCGGGCGCCTGTGGTCCCAGCTACTTGGGAGGCTGAGACAGGAGACTCGCTTGAGCCCAGGAGTTGGAGGTTGCTATGAGCTGTGATGCCATGGCACTCTACCTAGGGAGATAGCTTGAGGCTCCGTCTCAAAAAAAAAAAAAACAATAACAACAACAAATAGCTAGGGGGGCGGTGCCTGTGGCTCAAAGGAGTAGGGCGCTGGCCCCATATACTGGAGGTGGTGGGTTCAAACCCAGCCCCAGCCAAAAACTGCAAAAAAAAAAAAAAAAAGCCAGGCGTTGTGGCGGGCACCTGTAGTCCCACCTACTTGGGAGGCTAAGTCAAGAGAATCGCTTAAGCCCAAGAGTTTGAGGTTTCTGTGAAGTGACACCAAGGCACTCTACCAAGGGCAACATAGTAAGACTCTGCCACAAAAAAAAAAAAAAAAAAATTTAAATTAAATAGTACTTTAGGAAAATCTGATGCTTGCATAATGAATTAAAGAGTGGTAGTTTAGGCGCAGAAAATCAGTTAGGAGAATATTTCAGTCATTCAAGAAAGAGGAAATTAGATGCCAAAGGTGCACTGAAAAAGAATGTGAGAAATAGCACAGGAAGGAAGAATAAACAGGACTTGGCAACCCATGAGACGTGGATGAAAAAGAGGAGTTGTAAAAGACGATCTAGGTCTTCAAGCCTTTGTGCCTGAAAGAACATTACTGTCATTCTTTCACATATTCATTTGGCAGACAGTTCATTATGCACAAAGTGACCACAGAGATGAACAGTAGAGAAATACCTGTCTTTAAAAGCTCACAATCCTGCCCGGTGCCACGGTGGCTCACACCTGTAATCCTAGCAGCTCTGGAGTTTGAGACCAGTCTGAGCAAGACAAAGACCCCATCTCTAAAACTAGCCAGGCGTTGTGGCAGGCGCCTGTAATCCCAGCTACTTGGGAGGCTAAGGCAAGAGAATCACTTGAGCCCAAGAGTTTAAGTTTGCTATGAACTATGACAACATGGCACTCTACCAAGGGTGACAAAGTAAGAGTCTGTCATAAATAAATAAATACAAGCTCACAGTTCTGGCTCCGGAGTTCCAGGGTTAGAGCATGGGTCTTGTAAAACCTCACAGTCCAGTAGGAGATAAATGTATACTTCTAACCAGGTAAAATGTGAAAGTGCCTTAAGAGGTGCAAATGCTATTAGTGGCAGAGGGAAAAGAAGTCAGAAGCAGTAGTTGCTTGTAGGGTGAATGCAAAATAACAACTACTCAGTAAACAGAGGCACTCTGCATTTCCATACCATCCAAGTGTGAGACACAGATAAAGATCTCCTGCCTCACTACAGTCTGATGACTAGTCTTAGAAATGGTGGTTAAATTTCAGTGTTAAAAATACAGCACATGCAGAGTCTGCTGAGGCAGAAGAGGGGCTGAATTGGGTATCAGAGGAAAGGGTAATTCTTTTTTTTTTTTTTTTTTTTTTGAGACGGAGCCTCAAGCTATCCCCCTGGGTAGAGTGCCACGGCATCACAGCTCATAGCAACCTCCGGCTCAAGCGAGTCTCCTGCCTCCGCCTCCCAAGTAGCTGGGACCACAGGCGCCCGCCACAAGGCCTGGCCATTTTTTGGTTGCAGCCATCATTGTTGTTTGGCGGGCCCGGGCTGGGGATTCGAACCCGCCACCTTAGGTGTACGTGGCTGGTGCCTTAGCCAATTGAGCCACAGGCGCCGAGCCGTACTTTTTGGTTATTAAATAGCAGAAAGCAGGCTGTATGTTCTCTGGAAATCTAGAATTCATTCTTTTTCTCTTCTTGGGCTGTCTCCCTTTGTTTTTTAATTTTGAAAGATTCATTTTAGTGTTCTTGGGTTATTGATTATGTGGTGGGAGGCAAGAAAAAGGAATCTAGAACAATAGATCATATTTTAGACTAAAGAATAAATTGTTATAATTTAACAATTACATAAAGCCATGATTCTCAAGTGTTCATTTTTTAATTAATCCTTTATTTTTAAAACTTAGAGATTTGGCTCGACCCCTGTGGCTCAAGTGGCTAAGGCACCAGCCATATACACCCAAGGTGGCAGGTTCGAATTCAGCCCAGGCCCGCCAAACAACAATGATGGCTGCAACCAAAAAATAGCTGGGCATTGTGGCAAGTGCCTGTGGTCCCAGCTACTTGGGAGGCTGAGGCAGGAGACTCGCTTGAGCCCAGGAGTTGGAAGTTGCTGTGAGCTGTGATGCCATGGCACTCTAGCCAGGGGGATAGCCTGACGCTCTGTGTCAAAAAAAAAAAACTTAGAGATTTTATAGAAAGAAAAATTTTAAATGGAGCATACAAATAATAATAATAAACACTTAGTGAATGCTTTGTGTTCAGTACTCTTATGAGCTCTCTATTTCTATGACTCATCACTAATTAACTCCAAATAATTTTATTTAGAATAATTACATGTAGCAGCCTATATAGATTATGGCAAGGAGCAGTGAGAGTTATAAGAAACACCTGTATAGCCACAGAGCATGGGGAGGGATTTGGCTCGCCTAACAGACATGAGAGATCGCAAGACAAGAGCATGAGTGATTGGCAGTCTCTGCACCTGTGGTGTTAAGAGCCATGGGAGTGTGTCTATAAGAGGCTGGAGGAGAAGGCAGTCCGGAAGTGCACATTCTATCACGGAACCCCTCACGATGACTCTGTCACGTTTCCTGCCTGCAGAACACCTGCACAATGCCTGCACAGCGTCTCTCTCTACCAAAGACTACTAAGACTTATTCTTCTTACTAAGACTGCTTTACACCCTCAAATACTGTCTTTCTCTCTCTCTCCCTTCTGCTAAAGCAAGTAGCCCTCAGGCACCTAAGAGCAATTGTTCCCAATCAAGGTAGCCTAGTGGTCTGCATCCGGAACCTAAATACATGTGGGCCAGAGACCTGGCCCGTCTCAGGCCCCAACAAGTGGTGACCATGAAGGGACCCTGACAATTACATATATGCATATTTATATGGTTAGAAAGTTTAAACTTTAGAGAAGATAAAAACTGAAAAATGAAATCTTTGCTATTTCTTCCCCATCCTTAAAAGATAACCACTTTTAACAGTAAGAAAAGCATTATTAATATAATTTTTTTTTTTGAGATAGAGTCTCACTGTCACCTTAAGTAGAGTGCTGTGGTGTCATAGCCCACAGCAACCTCAAATTCTTGGACTTAAGTGATCCTCTAGCCTCAGCCTCCCAAGTAGCTGGGACTACAGGCACTCACCACAATACATAGCTATTTTTAGAGATGGGCTCTCCGCTGTTGCTTAGGCTGGTCTTTAACTCCTGAGCTCAGGTGATCCACCTGCCTCAGTCTCCCAAAGTGCTAGCATTATAGGCATGAGCCACCACACCTGGCCTAATTATTTTCATAAAAAACATTTTTATAGGGCGGCACCTGTGGCTCAAAGGAGAAGGGCGCAGGCCCCATATGTTGGAGATGGTGGGTTCAACCCCAGCCCCGGCCAAAAAAAAAAAAAAAAAAAAACTACAAAAATCCCCCCATTTTTATCATGCTACATAAACTTGGGAATAAATCACTTTTCCAGCTTAATTTTTAGTCTCATTCCTATGGTTAGCCCATTTATTTTAGTTGGCAATAGAAAATAATACTATATCATTCCCTTTTATTTTTACCTGGCATCTGTAGACCAAATCTACCCCCTCTATCTCTCTCCCTCCCTCTCCCTCCCTTCCTCTCTCTCCTTCCTTCCCTCCCTCTCCTTCCCTCCCTCTCCCTCCCTTCCTCTCTCCCCTTCTCTCTCTCCCTTCCTTCTGCCCCCTCCCTCTCTCTCTTCCTCCCTCCCTCTCTCCCCTCTCTCTCCCTTTTCTGCTACCCCCACCATAGCTGGGGAAGGGGAGGAAGGTAATTTACAGACTCTTTCCTAGCCTTCTTTTCTTGTTTTGTTTGACTCACTTTTTTCTGGTTTCTTTGTGTTACCAAAAGCCAAACCACAGAACTTGATGGTACTATAATCCCACTGTGTCTCCTTAGTTACCAGGTAGAAAACTATTGTCATCAGCTCTTTCTCCCAACATCATGCCTCATGAGGATCCTTCCCAGCAGTTTCTACAGCAGAGCCTCGAAAGAGTATATAGTCTTCAGCACCTGGACCCTCAGGGAGCTCAGGAGTTGCTAGAATTTACCATCAGGTAAGGTGATCATCCATTTCTTCTGACAGAGTTATTGCTCAGCGTGAGTGTTGAATTCTGGTGTTGGTTACTAGGCTTTGTAGCCTGGCTCTATTGGCCTGCACTCACACATGAATTTATGATCTGTTTTATTTGTATTCAGCTGTGGTTTGAACGTAGTTTTTAAAAAAGTTCTTTGAACTCATGACTCAATTGATTAGTAAATGGAAATAGTTATAAATGAGTTATCTTTAGGTTTTCTTTCTTGTGTATTAGTTAAGATGGGTGACAGAAATGCAAAGCAACAGATTAAATAGGAAGACAGTTAATTGTCTCTCACGAGCAGGTCGGGGCTGAGATGACCTTCAGGGTTGTATGCTTGTTCTTGTGTCTCCATCTGCATCAAGTGGCTTCTGCCCAACAATCCAAAATGTAAAGATCCCTTCTGTATTCCAGCCTGTGGGAAAGAGGAAAGGGCATGAGAAGGCATCATTTCCACCATACCTCCTTTTAAGATACTTCCCCAAAGCTGTTCACTCTGATTTTACTTGGATCCCTTTGACTAGAACTTAAGTCACATAGCCATCTCTACCTTCAAGGAGCTATGAAATGCAGCCTTTACCCTGGGTGTCTGTCGTCTGATTTACATATAATGACTCTATTACTCAGGCAGAATGAGAGAAAAGATACTGAGGAACAACCAACAGGCTGTGTCGGGACCTTAAAATGGCCTGAATGATAAGAGAGGAATCAAAACTCATTTGCCTTTATTAAAAGCAGTATTGTTTGCTCTTAAAAGATAGAAAAATATACATTTGTAGCTTGGTTCATATTTCCTTTGATCTCCTCCAAAGAATATTAGTATCAGCTACATTTAACTAATAATTCTTTTTTTTTTTTTATTTTGAGACAGCGCCTCAAGCTGTCCCCCTGGGTAGAGTGCCATGGCTTCACTGCTCACAGCAATCTCCAACTCCTGGGCTCAAGCAAGTCTCCTGCTTCAGCCTCCCAAGTAGCTGGGACCACAGGCGCCCACCACAACGCCTGGCTATTTTTTGGTTGCAGCCATTATTGTGGTTTGGCGGGCCTGGGCTGGATTCGAACCCACCACCTTAGGTGTATGTGGCTGGCGCCTTAGCCACTTGAGCCACAGGCACTGAGCCTCAACTAATAATTCTTAATGGATGATTTAATTCCAAACACTGGGAAACAATGCCAGATGCAGATCAGTTAGATAGGACTCTTCCCTTAGAGAGCTCATCTAGGCAGCATGGATTTAGACACAGAACTAGAGTGATGGGGGTCCACCCAAGTCAAAGGGATTTGAGTAAAATTAGACCGTACAGCTTTTGGGAAGTATCTTAAAAGGGGGTGTGGTGGAAATGATGCCTTCTCATGCCCTTTCCTTTTTCCCATAGGCTGGAATACAGAGGGATGTTTAAATGCTGTATTCTCTGCCCATGCTTTCCTGTCCAGCATTGCATCTTAGCATGTTATAAAGCAGTCCAGCTCAACCATCTTCCAAGTTCTGTTTCCCCATCATACAAGGTCATGTCTTGTCATTCACTCATTTTTTCAATTAGCAGCATTAACTGTGTATTTATTCTAATAGGCCAGATGCTGAGGATAGAGAGGAAATACAAATGTGAAATGGCTTTTGTTCTGAAGGTACTCACTGTTTATGTTTATCACAAGACCCCGAAATCCTTGACTTGGTAAATGCCGCAGTGGAGAGAAGACTAGGTGCTGTGAACAAACAGCTGAAGGTCTCTGATTGGTCAGAGTGGAAGTGGTCAGGGACACTTACAGGAGAAGACTCTTTAGCTAGTGCAGTGTGATGACTGAGCCGTGTCCGTTTGGTAGTTAAGGTATGAAAGAGAATTTTAGCTGCACCCAACATCTGAAGAGCGGAGAGACATGAGGGAGAGTGGCCTCACAGAACACCAGTGGTGTTGTATAGTGATTCAGCAAATGGAGCTTCGGAGGCATGCTGAATTGGGTTTTAGTCTGAACTCCACCATTTAGTATAGTCATATGTGACATTATAATATTTCAGTCAACAGCAGGCTGCATGTCTCATAAGATTATAATATTTTTACTGCACTTTTTCTATGTTTAGATATGTTTATATACTCAAATACCATCGTGTTACAATTGCCTACAGTATTGGGCAAAGTTACATATGCTATACACATTTATAGTTCACAAATATCTATAGTTATAAATATATACACTTTATAGCTCAGCATTTATTCGTAGGAAACAATATAGGCTTTTAACTATGCTGAAAGAAATTTATTACAGGATGTTAAAGTGGCTCATAGAACTGTTGGAAGGCCAAAGAAACAGATTAGATTGAATATCCAGAAATGATTTCCAGAGCCACACAGTGAATGGGCCACCAAGGGGCTGCTATTTCCTGCCATGGGTCAGGACACTCCCTCTTGAATCAGGATATCACCAATAAAGCTACTGGCTCCAGAACCATGTCTTGCTCTCTGCCTCTTTCCCCACTGCATTTCCTATGCACAGCTCAAGAGAATGTGTTTGATTGGCAAATCCTAACTGACTTCAGGAACCTCGCTCAAGGGAGTCTTAAGAAATGCAATTTTTTTTTTTTTTTAGGCTAGTCAAGTGAAGCAGTGGGAGTGGAGAATGAACGAAAGAGTCTGTAACTGGTTGTGATCCCAGTGCACTGGGACCAAATGCTATGTTTCACTGCTGCCTTTGCAGTCTAGGAAGATCATTAGATGAGGATTGGAATGCTGTGTGTGAGTGAGTCAGATCCGTAGTAGATGCCATCAGTACCAAACTGCTCTGAGCTCCTTTTCCTTCTCTGGAGAACTTGGTGACAGGGATGATAGGTGCAGGGATGAGAGTGAGGAACTAGGACAGGATAAATAGATGCTCTGGTAATCTTCTAACCCTATTAAAAAGTTGAGGGTGTCCTGGGCTCCCCTGGGAGTTGCAAAGGCCAGGACTGGATGGACTGTGGGGAGATAATGGAGCTATATGGTTGTGGCTATGGCCACAGGAGAACAAGACCATGAAGCATGTGGCCAACAGGGACCTCATGCACCTCCCCCTGGGCAGATAGTCTGCTGTACCCCGGGGAAGCCTCCAGGAGCCACATAGAGGCTCACAGAAGCTCTTGCCCTGGGAGTCTCCTCAGCTACTGCAGTAGCAGGGCCACCCAGAGTTGCTCTGCTCTCCATGCAGGGAAGATTTATAAAGTCCCTGGTAAGCACAGGCCTTTGGGATTCTGCTGTGGACTGGACATTTCAAATCAATGAAGGAGATCACGTCAGAAATGATAGATGCTGCAAGAAACAAAGCCCCAGTGAAAGCTTCTTACATAATGATTGGACTCACACATACTGCCTGCTCTGCAGAGATAGCATCAGCCAAAAGGGCTGCAGAAGGACATGACCCTTAACAACATGAAAGCTCTATGGCACTGCACAGGCCAAGGCTAAATGATAGTCTAAGTGGCAGAGTGCTCACCTGAATACCATCTCTGTAATCACCAACAGGGAAAGATAGGGGAAAGAGAGTATTTTTTAATGGAATGATTTTATCATGACAGTTTGTTCTCTTGCTGCTGTACATTGAGTCATACACATGATATTTATTGAGTGCCAGCAGTGTGTCAGGAACAATGCTTTAAACTAGAGGTCACCAAACTGCAGCCTGTGGACTAAATCTGGCCTGTTTTGTTTGTTTGTTTTGTTTTTTGAGATAAGAGTCTCACTATATCACCCTCGGTAGAGTGTGGTAGTGTCACAGCTCACAGCAACCTTACACTTTTAGGCTTAAGCAATCCTCTTGGGACTACAGGTGGCTGCTACTACCCCCAGCTACTTTTAGAGATAGGGGTCTTGCTCTTGCTCAGTGTGGTTTCAAACTCCTAACCTCACACAATCCACCAGCCTCACCCTGCCAGAGTGTTGGGATTACAGGCATGAGCCACCACACCCAACCTTACTATCTATTTTTTTTTTTTTTTGCAGTTTTTGGCTGGGGCTGGGTTTGAACCCGCCACCTCTGGCATATGGAGCCAGCGCCCTACCCTTTTGAGCCACAGGCGCTGCCCTTACTTATCTGACTTTTTATAGAAAAAGTTTGCTGAGCCTGCTGTAAACTCTGGGCAGTCCATAGCTCTGTAAGACAAGGTTCCAGTCCTTTCTGTTCCTCTTGTGAAGTGATGCCTCACTCACTTTCCTTCTCTTCTTCTTCCTCACCAAAATGCCTAGTTTGGGAGGCCACTAAATGAGGTTGTTGACCCCGAGTCCACTAAAATAAGCTCTGCTTCCTGACTCTTCCCCATCTAAATAAACATTTAGGTTTTGTCCTTGACAGTTGTATCCTGTTGGCACTATAGTGAGTGCAAAATGGACAGAGCAAGTCAATGTGGTCAGTAGCTGCAGTGCTGGCTGTTAGAAGGTACTCAGGAAACACCTTTTGGTCTGAGTTGCCTTCATGATCTGGGTTTCAAGAGATGACAGTGCTGCTGGACTTTGGCCCGACCAGATTTTTCTTCTAGTGCTATGGTCAGTCCCAGGCTGTATATTTTGAGCTTGAGTGCATTCTTAGGAGGATAGGAGGGCTGGAAAGGAAAGCAGATGGAGCAGAAGCTTCTGAGAGCATACTATGCATTTGAAACATTATTGTAGACATGGAGCAATTTGGGAGGAAGTGGCAGAAGCAGAATTGGATCTAGCTTTGTCTCGCTCTGTGATATGTAGCAATGAAGGGGGTTTCTGTTACCAAGTGAGATTAGGTCAGATGATCCCTGAGGTTCTTTACAACTTTATAGTTTCTGTAGTTGTTGTAAAGTGAAATAAATGTTAGTTTCATACTGAGGTTCTCTGATTAGGACTGGGGACGTGTATTTGTTAGTATTAATGTAAAACAAGCTTCACTTTTAAGCACATTGCCCTTTATTATAATCCAAGAAGCCATTTTACCGAACCAAGATCTCAGCTATGCAAAGTTTTCTGTGTAGTTCAATGATATTAGATATCTGATATTTGATATAATATTTGATACTTGTTTACAGGTGTGAGCCACCAGACCTGGCCAGATATGTTTTTATGTGTTTGCAGCCGTGTCTAAACTTAGATCTGCTTAGGATGCTTTTAATTCCAGGTTTCAGAAAACTTTACCTCAAACTAGCTTACAATGCCTATTTATTTTCTGCTATGATCTAAATGTTTATGTCTCCTCCTTCCCAAATTCATATTTTGAAATCCTAATCCATAAGGTAATGGTATTAGGAAGTGGGGTCTTTGGGAGGTGATTAGGCTATAAGAGTGTATCCCTCATGAATGGGACTGGTACTCTTTTTTTTTCTCTCTCTCTTTTTTTGAGACAGAGTCTCAAGCTGTCACTCTGGATAGAGTGCTGTAGCATCACAGCTCACAGCAACCTCCAACTCTTGGGCTTAAGTGATTCTGTTGCCTCAGCCACCCAAGTAGCTGGGACTACAGACGTCTGCCACAATGCCTATCTATTTTTAAGTTGTAGTTGTCATTGTTGTTTGGTAGGCCTGGGCTGGATTTGAATCCACCAGCTTTGGTGTATGTGGCTGGTGCCCTAGCCGCTTGAGCTGCAGGCACCAAGCCAGGACTAGCATTCTTATCAGAAAGGCATAAAGGAGCTCTTTTCACGTTTTCTAACGTATGAAGATGCATCATACGTTAGAGGGTGCTGTCTGTGAGGAAACAGGCAGGCTCTCATTAGACTCCAGATCTGTACCTCCTTGATCTTGGACATCCTAGCCTACAGACGATGAGAAATAAATTTCTGTTGTTATGGCTCAGCGCCTGTAGCTCAAGTGGCTAAGGCACCAGCCACATACACCAGAGCTGGCGGGTTTGAATCCAACCTGGGCCTGCCAAACAACAATGACAACTACAACCGAAAAATAGCCGGGTGTTGTGGTGGGTGCCTGTAGTCCCAGCTACTTGGGAAGCTGAGGCGGGAGAATCGCTTAAGCCCAGGAGTTGGAGGTTGCTGTAAGCTGTAATGCCACAGCACTCTACCCAGGGTGACAGCTTGAGGCTCTGTCTAAAAAAAAAACAAAAAAAATTTCTGTTGTTATGAGCTACCCAGACTATGGTACTTTCTTATAGCAGTCAAATGTACTAAGACATTTCGTCATGTGACCATAAGTTGAAGGTATAGTATGGTACCTATAGTATACAGCTTATTTATATCATTCAGGACCCAAACTCGCTCTTTCTCCTTGGATTTTTCTTGTCTTTAGCAAGTAAAACCTTTTCCTCCTTATAGTTATAGCATAACTTCTAGTGAGAAATAGGGCTCTACGCATTCTTGCTCAGTCCTATGGAAAACAGAGACAGGACAGACACACCAACCTGCCCCCACCAAAGAATATAAATTCTTCTGTTTGGAGTGATAAGACCACCTTAGGTCACTATCCAGAGGGATAACAGGTACTAATTGGCTTAATTCAATCAGATTCTACCTGGAATTGGGTTTGGGGATGTGTTCCCTTGAACAAAGTCAGTTCCGTTAGTAATGAAGAAGCGGCTGAGTAAGCAACCAATAAATCCCCAACAATACCTTTCTTTCTTTCTTTCTTTTTTTTTTTTTATTGAGGCAGAATCTCACTTTGTCACCCTCGGTAGAATACTGTAGCATCATAGCTCACAGCAACTTTAAACTTTTGGGCTCAAGTGATTCTCTTGCTACAGCCTCTCTAGTGGGGGGGCTTTAGGCACCCACCACAATACCTAGATATTTTGTTTAGCAGGTCCTGGCCAGGCTCAAACCCACCAGCCCTGGAGCATGTGGCCAGTGCCCTAACCACTGACCTATGGGCGCCCAGCCCACAATACTTTTTTTTTTTAAGAGACAAAATCTCATTTCATTGCCATTGGTAGAGTGCCCTGGCATCACAGCTCATAGCAACTTCTAGCTCTTGGGCTTAGGTGATTTGCCTGCCTCAACCTCCCAAGTAGCTGGGACTACAGGTGCCCACCACAACACCTGGCTATTTTTTGTTGCAGTTTGGCCTGGGCTGGGTCTGAATCTGCCACCCTCAGTACATGGGGCCGGTGCCCTACTCACTGAGCCACAGGCACCACCCACACAATACCTTTTTTTATAAAAAAAAAATTGGAGAGGCCAAGCATGGTGGCTCATGCCTGTAATACTAGCACTCTGGGAAGCTTAGGCAAGAGGATTGAGGTCAGGAGTTTAAGACCAGCCTCAGCAAGGGCAAGACCCCGTCTCTACTAAAAAATAGAAAAATAGAAAAAGTGGCTTGGCACCTGTGGCTCAAGTGGCTAAGGCGCCAGCCACATACACCTAAGGTGGAGGGTTTGAATCCAGCCCTAGCCCGCCAAATAACAATGACGGCTATAACCAAAAAATAGCTGGGCATTGTGGCGGGTGCCTGTGGTCCCAAGCTACTTGGGAGGCTGAGCCCAAGAGTTAGAGGTTGCTGTGAGCTGTGATGCCATGGCACTCTACCCAGAGTGACAGCTTGAGGCTCTGTCTCAAAAAAAAAAAAAAAAAAGAAAAGAAAAGAAAGAAAAAGTTAGCTAGATATTGTGGTGAGTGCTGCTCAGGAGGCAGCGCCTAGGAGTTTGAGGTTGCCGTGAGTTAGGCTAATGCCATGGCACTCTAGCTTGGGAAAATAATCCACACAACAATGTTTATGTATATATGTAGTTTTTCATTTTTTCAGATTAATATGTTAGTACAAACAATTAGGTTATATACTTTACACATGACAGGTCAAAATTGAAATTGTAGTTGTATCCCATACCCAGGGAGTGTACCATATATCCATGCATTGTACCCATTGGTTGGGAAGCTACTGAACCCTGTCCCCGTCCCCTCTTCTTTTTTTTTTTTTTTCTTTAAACTTTATTTATTTATTTATTTTTATTAAATCATAGCTGTGTACATTAATGCAGTCATGGGGTATAGTGTGGTGATTTTATATACAATTTGAAATATTTTCACCAAACTGGTTAACATAGCCTTCATGGCATTTTCTTAGTTATTGTGTTAAGACATTTATATTCTGCCCTTCCCCTCTTCTTGAGTTTAATTGAGAATTACTCTTATGTGGATCTTTAAGTTTCAAATTGGTATTGAGTACATGTGATGCTTGTTTTTTTAATCTTGCAATACTCAGGAGAATGGACTGCAAAGCCATCCAGGTTGTTACAAAGGATAGAAAATTTCCATCTTTTTTAGGGATGAATAGTATTCCATGGTGTACATATACTACGGTTTATTAACACAGTCCATGTGTTGATGCGCAGTTGGGTTGTTCCCACGATTTTGGAATTGTGAACTGAGTGGCTATGAATATTCTAGTGCAAATATCCTGTGGTAAGATGCCTTTTATTGGGTTGGGTAAATGCCTTGTGGTGGAATCGCAGGGTCAAATGGTAGGTCTATGTTTAGTTCTTTGAGTAATCTCTGTACTAGATTGCAGTCCCACTAACAGTGCCTGAGTGTGGCTCTTCTCTCCACACCCACTCTAGCAACTGTTGCTTTGGGACCTTGTGATGTGGGCCATTCTCACTGGGGTTAGGTGATATCTGAAAATGTTTTTGATTATCATTCCTCTGATGATTAGGGATGATGAGCTTTTATTCATGTATAACAATCAATATTGTGGGGCATAAAGCATTTCATTTCTTTTTTTTTTTGAGACGGAGCCTCAAGCTATCCCCCTGGGTAGAGTGCCATGGCATCACAGCTCATAGCAACCTCCAACTCCTGGGCTCAAGCGAGTTTCCTGCCTCCGCCTCCCAAGTAGCTGGGACCACAGCCAGGCGCCCGCCACAACGCCCGGCCATTTTTTGGTTGCAGCCGTCATTGTTGTTTGGTGGGTCTGGGCTAGAGATTGGAACCCGCCACCTTAGGTGTACGTGGCTGGCACCTTAGCCAATTGAGCCACAGGCGCCGAGCCAAGCATTTCATTTCTATTGACTGTTCCCTTAGGATTACTTTCCAGTATAAAGCTACTGATCGAAATATTTTCCCATCTATGTTGCTTTTGTAACATAGTACAGATTTGTTTTCCAAAATGATTGTACCAGCTTTAACTGTTATCAGAGTGTGAGATTATAACCACTGCAGCATTTGGTGTTGTCATTTAAACATTTATGACCAGGGTGGCACCTGTGGCTCAGTGGGCAGGACGCCGGCCCCATATACCAAGGGTGGTGGGTTCAAACCTGGCCCTGGCCAAACTGCAACAAAAAAATAGTTCTGGCAGGCGCCTGTAGTCCCAGCTACTTGGGAGGCTGAGGCAGGAGAATCGCCTAAGCCGCGGTACTCTATTGAGGGTGATAGAGTGAGTCTCTGCTCTTTTAAAAAAAAAAAAAGAAAGAAAGAAAAAAGACCAGTTTACTAGATATGAAATTTAAAATGCTTTTTACATGATCTTTATGTTAGTGACAATACCCTTATTCTGTGTTTGGCTTGGGGTTTTTCATTCACCGTAGGGATCTGCAAAGACTTGGAGAACTTCAGTCTGAATTGGCGGGAGTAGCTGACTTCTCTGCTACCTATCTTCGCTGCCAGCTACTTCTCATCAAGGTTGGTTTGGACCCATTATGCTTATGATTGTGATGCTAAGAATGCACTTTCATGGGTCCAGTAGTGCTTGAGGCCATAAGTTTAGAAACATAGTTCTTGTACAACCACTTAGCCATGGAGAAATTATGTATGCTGCAGTGTATTCATTATATTTGTCTCAAAGAAACATTAACTTATGTAGAAATTTGAGTTTGTAAACTTTTGGAGAAATTTTTTTTCATCATTATACAGGGTGTCCATAAAGTTTGTGTGCTATTTAAATAGTACAGAGCTATTAGAGGAGATTAGATCATCATTTTAATTAGAATCCCAATGATTTTAAATGTTTTATATAATTTGAAGAGCAAAGGACTTATATGAGCTTTTATACTACTTTCTTAAAGTGCTTATTTTATTATGTTAAGAGTTAAAATGTTTATTTCTTTTTTTTTTTTTTTTTTTGAGATGGAGTCTCACCTTGTCACCCTTGGTAAGGTAAAGTGCTATGGCATCATAGCTCACAGCAACTTTAAACTCCTAGGCTCAAGCGATTCTCTTGCCTAAGCCTCCTGAGTAGCTGGGACTATAGGCGCCCACCACAAGGCCCAGCTGTTTTTACAGACGGGTTCTCATTCTTGGCTCAGGCTGTTCTTGAGCCCATAAGCTCAAACAATACACCTGCCCTGGCCTCCCAGAATGCTAGGATTACATGCATGAGCCACTGTGCCAAGCCCAAAATTTATTCCTCTTAAAAGGACCAACTTGATACCTTTCATACTAAGTAGTCAGGTAGTATATGTGCACAAAATTGGTACCCAAGAAGCTATTTAGTTTTGTTGAGTTAGAAACTGATTAGGGGCACTATAATTTTTCTACATTTTGCTGTCCATGGAGCCCTTTGAAATTTATCTTTATGGCTTGGCACCTGTGGCTCAAGTGGCTAAGGTGCCAGCCACATACACCTAAGGTGGTGGGTTTGAATCCAGCCTGGGCCCGCCAAACAACAATGACGGCTGCAACCAAAAAGTAGCTGGGCGTTGTGGTGGGCGCCTGTGGTCCCAGCTACTTGGGAGGCTGAGGCAGGAGCCCTGGAGTTGGAGGTTGCTTTGAGCTGTGATGCCATGGCACTCTATTGGGTGACAGCTTGAGGCTCTGTCTCAAAAAAAAAAAAATATATATAGGGCAGCGCCTGTGGCTCAGTCAGTGAGTAGGGTGCTGGCCTCATATACTTGAGGGTGGCAGGTTCAAACCCAGCCCTGGCCAAACTGCAACAAAAAAATAGCTGGGAGTTGTGGCAGGTGCCTGTCATCCCAGCTACTGGGGTGGCTGAGGCAAGAGGCAAGAGAATCACCTAAGCCCAAGAGCTAGAGGTTGCCGTGAGCTGTGATGCTACGGCACTCTACCAAGGGTGACAAAGTAAGACTCTGCCTCTAAAAAAAAACCACAAAATATAACCTGCATGGGCAGTGCCTGTGGCTCAAAAGAGTAAGGCACCGGCCCCATATGCCAGAGGTAGTGGGTTCAAACCCAGCCCCCGGCTAAAAACCGAAAAGAAAAAAAAAAAAAAATATATATATATATATATATATACACACACACACACACACATATATATATGACCAGCATACTGAAAGTTAGTATGTGAATGGGACAATTGTTACATATCCTGTCTGATGCCATTCTTGTTATCTGACTAGTGTTTTTATTGAGAAGCACCTCATTCTAGCAGCAACAGTAAGATATTTTTAAGTAGCAAACTTATGTATTTTTTTCAAACTTATACTTTTGAGATATAAAATTGGCATAATTCCTGACTATTATCTACCCTACAATTTCAAACAGTTTCTTCACAGACTAAGCATAGAGACATAAGCAGTGGATTTTATTGAAATCTAAGGGCATGTTTGAATGATATTGTTATCAACCATTAATTATCTCAGAACCTTTATCATTTTTATTTAACTATATGAGTTGTCTATTTTTACATTGCACTTTTCAATGTGTTTCTTAATATGTTTCAGTTTTATAAATGTATGCTTAATTTATTATAATCTATAACCATGTAATTCTTCTTGTAATATGCTGCTTTAGTGTTTTGTAAACAAAGTTTATATATTTTCAGAGTATTTGTGTATGTACCATAAGATAAAATATTTTCAAAGAGAAACCTTTAAAACCTTAAAAAAAATAACTAGTTCAGTAGCATTCAGCTTCTACAGCAGAGATTTGGTATAAATTTAGGCTTAGGCTATAAAAGAGCACTTCTCACTTGAGCTTTTTCTTGGCTTTAGTTCTAAATGTTCTGAGTCTTCAATGTTATCAATGATATTTGACCAAAGGTAGACTAAGTGGAGGATTCAAAAATTATTTTCTACTGTATGATGTATGAGCTTAGTACTAAAGGTTGTATTCAGATGGTGTAGGGTGTGTTAAATTACAAGAAAATTTTTAATTTCATATTTGGCTCACATTATATTTCTGTTGGACAGTATTAGTCTGAGTTTCGTGTAATTTCATTTTATTACCTTAGTAATTAAGGACTGAGAAAATGAGAGGCTCAAAGTTTTGCAAAGAGATGAGGTCATGTGGGTAGATAGGAAAGCAGAGAGATGGAAGGTAAAATTCATGACTGTTGATGATGGGTTTGAATGCAGAGAGATTTAGGAGGGAAAGAACGTAGGAAAAGTTGCTTGATTTTTAGTTCGGATATGTCACTAAAGTGATGAGGGAGTTATTCAAAGCAAAGAGAAAAGAACCATTGGCATGGAAGAATGGTCTAGGAGGCTCAGGGAGTCCGGAGGCTCTGAGAACAAGGAATGCTCAGAATGCTGGCTGGCCTGCACTGGTGAAGCCTTCTTGGCGCCTGCATTCTGGTCTGTGGCTCCTGGCCTTTGGGCCAGGAATTGGATAAAATAGACAAGAATTCATTTAGCTCAAACTATTGGCCTCCTTTTTCTCCATAATAGGTAGGGCTTATTGCCTTAAAAGAATAAGACTGATTTAAAAGAAGTCCTACTCATGGTAGACTTACTTAGCAAAACGAAAACATAAATCTCAAATGATATGCCAGTCTTTATGATGTCTCTTGGTTTGTCTGTGTAGGCCTTACAGGAAAAGCTGTGGAATGTGGCTGCCCCTTTGTATTTGAAGCAGAGCGATTTGGCCTCAGCAGCAGCAAAGCAGGTAAGCTTATTCAGACGTTCCTGTCTCGTGGGTCTCTCTCCAGGAATTGTTCAATCTAAGACAGAGCCACAGACCTTCCCATGGCTCCATGCCTCTGCTGTGGCCTCCTTGTTTTCAGGCTATGATAGATGTTAGTAATATGAGAAGCAGCATAATTACTGGACATAGCACTGGCTTTGGAATCAGTTCTAGTCCCAGATCTGCCTCTAATTTGCTCAGCGATAATTGAGCAAGTTACTTAACCTTCCTCTATAAAGTGTGGCAGTTGAAATAGATGATGTATGTGATTCTTTTGTATTCTAAAATATTATCAGTTTGTGTTTCAGATATACTAAAATCTAATAAATACTAACATGAATCTTTTATTTGAAAACGTAGCTGAACTCATTTTGAGGTTATCTCTTTAGTCTTAACATCTCCTGAATGTTAAGATGTCCTTAAATTTCTGAATAGTGCATTGAGTAGCATTTAATTTTATTTGCCTTGAGTTTCCTTGTAGCTTTGCGCAGTTTCCCTTTGTCCTTACATAATGAGTTTTGGTGAACTTCCGTGAATCTCGTCATCCAAATTGGGAATCTGTACATGACCCAGTAGGAAGCTAATGATAGAGACTGTCATTATTACGTTATAATTCCCTGAATGGTTTTAAGTCTGTTATCTTAATTAACCCTCACAATAATCCCATTAGATAGGAATAAGTATTATATTCATTTTTACAGATGAAGCTTAGCAAGATTGAATTTGTAGAACTATAGTTAGTAGAAGCATGACTTGAGACCAGGTCTTCTGATACTCAGAATCTGTTTTCTTTCTTCTATACTGCCTGATCTCTCATCTAATCTACACTCTCTTTCAAAACTGGTATATGTGGCTCTGCACCTGTGGCTCAAGTGGCTAGGGTGCCAGCCACATACACCTGAGCTGGCGGGTTCGAATCCACGGGTTCGAATCCAGCCCGGGCCTGCCAAACAACAATGACAGCTGCAACCAAAAAATAGCTGGGCGTTGTGGTGGGCGCCTGTAGTCCCAGCTGCTTGGGAGGCAGAGGCAGGAGACTCTCTTGAGCCCAGGAGTTGGAGGTTGCTGTGAGCTGTGATGCCACGGCACTCTGCCCAGGATGAGAGCTTGAGGCTCTGTCTCAAAAAAAAAAAAAAAAAATCTGGTATGTGGCTCGGTGCCTGTGGCTCAATCGGCTAAGGCGCCAGCCACGTACACCTAAGGTGGTGGGTTCGAATCCCCAACCTGGGCCTGCCAAACAACAATGATGGCTGCAACCAAAAAATGGCCGGCGTTGTGGTGGGCGCCTGTGGTCCCAGCTACTTGGGAGGCGGAGGCAGGAGACTCGCTTGAGCCCAGGAGTTGGAGGTTGCTATGAGCTGTGATGC